>KB686058.1:0-14656 GCA_000349165.1 Anopheles christyi
ACATCGGCGAGCGTAAGCGTGAGTATGTGCCAGTGTATGTGCGAATGAGTAGTGAGAATAAATAGCGCGAGAAGCGTGAGTAAAACCACAGACTTCTCTATTCTCTCCGAAAGTTGCTATGGGAGAGCGGGATTCCATATCAGGGGCAAACCGATACACATGAAACCAAAATACATTAAACTGCATGCAACACGTCGCGTCAACGTAATCATACATCATCAAAACTTATGCGAATGAAGACGACATGATGGTAAAAAATGATTGTGTATCTTCCATACAAAAGCATGCAGCATGTCGCGTGCCGTTGGTTGGTTGGGAAGAGAGTGTAGTTCACTTTAACAATTCGTTTTCAACCGTGTATCACACACACAAACACTTCTAAGATTGCGGTCAGTGTATGTCAATATTTTTTTCAACGCAATGCTAGTCTTTCCTTGCCGGTATGTTTTTCACTTCATCAATAACACAACTAATTGAATTCACACAGAAGCACATCGTTACGCGTTTCGTAGGTGGTGAATTAAAGTAAACTTCTTTGAATTTGCAAGCCATCAAAAAGGCAGAAGAAGGAACACACTGATAGCGTACATGAGTGTTGAACCAAACAACAAAACGAATCAAGTAGTTCACGTCGGCGTACAGCTGTGCTGTTTCAGTGAGCACCGCCGTAGCTGACGAAAATTCTCGGCACTGTAGAATGAAGAAGACCGCTGTTGGGGTTCGCTTTGAATGTGGAAGTATGCGTGTGTGTGCATGCAGTGAAGACTGCTGCGATACGTATGCTTGCGCGTTACACACATGTAGAAATGAGATGCGATCGGCTAGTTTACTCAACACACAGAAGAAACATTTGTATGGATGATGTAGCGTGTTGAGCCGCTTAGCTACGCGATTGTCTCGGGGGTTGGTTGTATTGCTTAGCAATGGTTGCCTATCTTGAACGGAAAATCAATACCACAAAAAAGTGTTTTAAATATTTTTTACGCGTTGAAATATAGCGACGTCCTGATCGGTTGCGTTGCTGTCAATCGAACACAATTAGGAGAAGCGTTATCATTTTTACATAATTTCAGTGGTTAAAATTTAGCGTTACTGATTACATTGCTGGTTGCGTTGCTATCGTGCGTTCGGGACTTGATAGCCAAATTGATTCTGATTTTTATTTCTCTGTTGTATAACATGGCCAGCCCACTGAAACCTGGCAATCGTGGAACGATCGTCGTACAGCTCGTCGTCTTTGTGGCTCGTGGCCATAAGGGGTCAAAAACGCTTCTGAACATCTTCCTCTCGAACGCGGCTAGGAGAGTTTTGTCAGATTTGGATAGAGTGGTTGTGATTGCTGAAACTATAAAGGTACAGTAGCTAGCTTTGACTTCTGATTCTAGTTTGACCGTTTGACTTGAAGATTGTTATATGTGTCTATCCAGCTTTATCCAACAATTTTCATATAATTTTGTGAATTGATTGTAACTGTTTTTGAGAAAACCCCTAATTCAGGCAACCAAACTTTTGAATACGTAATCTAATTATTGATGTAATGTTCTGAAACTCTTCTGAAATTAAAGTAACTCTTCTTACTGTTTTTACAACTGTTTTAAAGTTGATTTGATTTTTTCATCTGAAGCATACTTCTAAGACCATTAAACCGAATATATTTACAAGGCCCGACGTTGTTCGAATCTCATTCGGATTGCTGCTACTGCCTTCCATACGCAGGACTGACTATTATGCTCTATGGATAGAACAAGTCACAGAAAGCCAAGCACATCAATGGTTCGGCAATGGTTGTTGTGCCAACAAAGAAGAAGAAGTCCGGTGGCTTGAAATATATATTTTTCCGGTTGCCAGGGTTAATCAATATCCAAAACAATGAGTTCCGACTGTACCAACTTAAATTGAGGTAGGAAGATGGCGTGGAGGCATCCGCCATCATGGCCGGAATAACTGATTGGCAGACGAAGGCGCGAGACCTTGGGCGGTTTCGGGGGCTCCTGCAGCAGGCGAAGACCGCGAAGTTGTTGTAGTGCCGGATAAGTAAATAAGTATTATTATTTATTTTATTTCTTCAGTTAGCACATTATTCTCCATACTCTGGGTATAATGCAATTTTAAAACACGATCGTAAGCACAAGATGTCTTTAATGTTTATAAACGAGCATTCATTTATGGTAAGTATTTTTTGTTTCCTGTTGTTAGGTTTTTTATTGAATTTTAACTGCATTATTGAATATTATATCATTAAATTACCTTCTTACTACAATTTTCACTGTTTATACCGCAAAGATTTTGCATAGAGTGTGATTTTATGCGTCTTGGTGGATTATCCTTTCGATTAATAACGGTTCTAGTGGTTCGCATATTACCGTCCAAAGGACCGGACGCAATGTTTCCGTGACATTTAGATACATTGTTTGTGTTTGAGCGGAATATTCCTCGTGGTACGCTAAGCTGCAAAGGAACATTTCGATATGGAGGAGGTGTAGATGCGGTTAATTTGGGCAAATGATGGTTAGTCACCGCACATGATTGCATATCACTAACCGCGGTATCAACGTAATGCTGTTGAAAGGTTACTCGTTCAGATACATTTTCCATAAGTTTTCGTGTTTCAAAACTCTTGTGGTCGATATGTTCGGTATCCTGTATTGTTTCCGTTTCTACCGTTTCAGTGTTGCTTCTACGATCCCGCGTTCGGTAACGGTCACTGCGAAAACTGTCACCAAGCCATGCACCCCTTATACGATCTACTGCAGATGGATAGTAAAGATGCATTTCATGACACACGTGCTGTGGTGTCACGTCAGCCAACGTACCACATCCCGCATTAAGCATAGTTGATTCAAGTTCGGTTTTTAGTATGTCTAGAACTTCTTCAACGCCTCGTTGTCCATTTACTGCCAGTCCATACACTGTGGCACGACCGACAAATACCATGCGAGCACCAATTGCTAGTGCTTTGAAAACATCTGTACCTTGGCTAACACCACTGTCTAGCATTACCTCAACCCGATTTCCAACGGCACTCACTATCTCCGGTAATACTTCAACCTGCAATAAGAATGAAATGAATATAATCTTCTCGTTATGATGTGTGACTCTAACGAATAATACTAATTTAATTTGCTGGAATAAATATTTGAAAATATTGATTCGATCCAGAAAAAATATGGGTTGAGTAAGCTGTTGAAGTGTAGCGATATTTACCGAAGCAGGTGCACAATCAAGCTGACGGCCTCCACTATTGGAAACAATCAATCCATGCACGCCAATGTCTGCTGCAATCAGAGCATCTGTTCGATTAAGAATGCCCTTCACGATGACTGGTAACGTTGTAACGCTCATGAGCCATTTTATAGCGTCCCATCCGAGGCTAGGATCAAGCTGACTGCGCACGTAGTCGAGCACGCTGGCCGAGCATGACTTTGCCTTACTGTTTCCGTTAGAACCATTACCATTTGGAACGAAGTTAGCACAAGTTACCTTTTCTGGAAGAGCCAACGGATTGCGGCGTTCTGATCGACTCAACCCTGGTGCCGGGGTATCTACACAAATCACAAGCGCCCGAAATCGAGCTTTCTCAGCGCGACGTACCAGACACTCAGTTAGTTCTCGATCTTTGAAGATATATAGCTGGAACCACTTTGGGGCACGAGGAACCGCTTCTGCCATTTCCTCAATCGATACGCTCGAAAGGACACTCAGCACAAACGGGACACCGTATGTTGTAGCGGCTCTTGCCATCGCCTTTTCGCCCTCCGGATGTGCAAGGCATTGCAATGCAACAGGAGCAATTCCGATTGGCATTCGGTAGCTAACACCGAAGGATGTCACTGCCAGTGAACGGCTCCCACCGATACGTTGTAGGCATCGTGGTCTGATAACCAAACGGTCGAAGGCGGCGCGATTGTGTGCTACGGTTCGTTCACTGGCTGCCCCACTGCGGCAGTAATCAACGACGGAGCTGTCAATCGTTTCACACATCCGTCGCTCATAGTCAGACACCGAGGCAAGTCCGCATCGAAGACTTTCCGTAAGTGCTGGTGACCGCTTCGCACGAAACAAGTTATCAAATACCATTGGTTCCTGCGTAATCAACACAATGTCACAAAACCACTAATACAAATGTACCCATACAAATTTCCACACGTCGTTCGTACCTAAGTTAACTTCGCAGTGGTTGTTTTCTGACTAATATGGTTCTAGCTCAGGTGACTACTGGCTGAAAACGCTTTGTATGCAGTGCGGATAAGAGAGGGGGTAAAGCAAACACGAAGCAATCAAATTGTTATCATTACGGTAATGCTCACCTTGTATAGGCTAACTAGACTTAATGTTACCAAGTAGCCGGATAGTCGGTCCTTGCTATGAAAAGACAGTCCAGACGAGGATTGCCGAACCCGATTTGGCGCCTCTGATCGCTTTTGAAGCATGCGCCATGAAATCATCGCCGTTTGTGATGATCATCAACCAGACGTGCCGCGCGCCGCTTTTTTAACTGTAGTCGTGCCTTGCGACCTAATTTATGTTAATTTATTTGCTCCACATTTAAGTTAATGTATTATGTAATTTTTTGTAGGCCCGGTTAAAATAAATATCAAATATTAAGTCCTGGAAAGCAAAGAAAGAAATATATAAAACACATATATCGTTTCAGAAGACCTATTTCCGCGTTATAACCCTTTACAACATTTTACAAAGCTATCATAGTACGCACGTAATTAAACATCGATATGTTTGAAAGGACATCAATCCGAATAGAAATAAAGAAAATAAGCTTGGGGCAACCCGGTGGTTTAATGGATAGACACGCCGGCTCCTGTAAAGGCCGGACGTAGTTCAATTCTCATCCAGAATGTCCCACCGTGGCAAGGACTGACTATTCGGCTGCGTGGTAAAACAAAGTCTAGTAAGCCTGCATAAGGCCGGCATGACCGTCGTTTATGTCAAGAAAGAAGAAGAAGGTGGTGTAAGATCTGGAAAACATTAGTATCAGAGCTAACATTCTCAAGCGGAAATAGTAAGTAATAAATGGAAATCATAAAATTTGTCCAACAGAGCCAGGAAAATCCCTCTAAACGGAACAATAACAAGTACACTCACAATAATCGGAAAAGTAGTTATTGACCGCGTTTTTGCAAAATAATCGTAACTTCATGACTAAAATTTCACTTGCTATACGTAATCATCATAAACATATCCATCCCATGTCTAGTACTCATGTGTATAATACTTCAAATAGCAATAGTTGATCAAGTTCAAGATCACACCTCGCATGCTGACGTAACCCGAATTGCTGTTCAGCAGCGCGAAACAGCCTTTGTGGTTCAGTGTGCACATGTTTACGCCCCTTTGCCCAATAGTGCAAGGAAACGAGCACACTAATCATATCACCCACTAGACAAAATAACAAAAAACCTTTTTCATTGATTGATGTTAGGAGAAAATTAAATGAAAATGCCCTTTACATTAATTCAACAAATGAATAAATCAACAAGACATATAATTGCATATATCGACGAACTTTACTATCCACTTCAAAAATCATTTTAAATGAATGACGTGTATCGCGTTTTTTTCCAAACCGAAAAGATTTTTTTTCGTATAGTCGTACCATTCATACTATGGCCATGTACCAGAGAATTTTCATAAGCTATGCCTTTGATCATGCGAGTCGCATCTTTAAAAGTGTTTTAAATTTTACTGTTTTGTATAACATTCGGATTGGTGCAACATGTGCAAATTATTATAAAGCCTTCTTATAATAATAACACAATTATTACGATAGACTCTGATATTTGGTTCGTTTGTTGACTGGTTTTGTGTGGTGTTGGTGGTTGAATAGATTAATAGCAATTTTTAATCACTCTTAGCTGTATTTTTTGAATCGATAAAGCAGTAGTGTGTCTTTTCATCTATTTACTTTGCTATTTAATACACTTTGCACATCTTGTTTTATTTAAACATGTAGAAAAATTCCAGCTGTTCTGAGTTGATGATGATAATTTTCAAGCGATTGCAGGTGCACTGCTGAGGTTACTCTTACCAATTTGTTTGTAATACTAAAGAGAATCAAATTCATTGAAATTGCTATATTTTGGAAAATGAATATTGATTTTTGTGATAAAATAATTATTATTAAACGCCCCAGTTTTGGTACTTAAACTCATACGTTGAACAATTGGATTTGTTTGTTTAAGACCGAGCTATTGTGCTAACAAAAGTGAACATTTGTCGTCGTGTTTTACTTATAACAAATTCTTAGGTTGGTAATTTTTTAGAACAGTAACTGCCCTTGGTAAAGCATTCCATTTTTTATATAATTACTGCTGTATAACAGCAGTAAAGTTACTTGTAGTACATGCAAGGTATATAATTTATGTGTGTTTTAAAAAATTAAAATATTTTAAAATGCCCAATACAAAATCAAATTTACAACCAATTGATGTGTAAGCTTTCAAAATTAACAAACAACTATCTGTATCTGTTTAAGTATTTTATTCAGCAAGGACGGCTTATATTGCTGTATTGTAACAGTTTTCAATGCATAACATATGTAATGAATAAATAAAATACCACACTAAAATAACTGAGCACAAAGTTCACTGTAATATTTTGTTCAAGCCCTTTATTTAAATTATGCCAAAACATAAATGGTTTATGCTTGACAAACCGGTGGATGAAAATTATCGTTAACTAAAACATCTTGTTATTATATTTCGGTATAGCTAGTAAAGAAAAACTTGCAAAATTACATGATATTAGTATCTGTTGGTATTATTTCTTTCTCATTGTATTGTATTGTGATACACGATTGTTTCTTGCAAGCTTCATCAAGCCATTTTTTACCTAGTACCGTATATGTCTATGGTTTCATGCTTGTAACACTTTTGTTTACATGATTTTTGTTATATCTCTTTGGTAGCACAAAATAGCTCAATGTGATTCTCCTTTTCTGCCAAACTTGACTACGCCTCCACATGACTTGCAGTATGCAGTATCCTCTGACCAGTTACTACGTGTAAGCTTCAACAAAAATATAGCAAGACATACAGCTAAGGAAAGCTTTTCTCTAGTTAGCCTTTGCTGGGTTTTGTTTTATATCGACGGCAAACAGCATGTCGTGTTTTGTTTTCGTTTAAATTCCTGATTCGGGGTTTCGGTGTAGAGTTTATGGTTTCCTCAGTATATCAAATATAGCACAATTGGTCCATGCAATTTAATACAATTGGAAGGAGCTATCAAATTCTCGTTCCTAAGTTTGTGATGATAAAACTATACAATAATTAAATACCAAAGGTCCAAAATTTACAAATTGAAATTAAAACCTAAGAATTGTTTTTAAAGTAACATACAATCATGCACTTGTGCACATTGCAACTATAATTTGATAGATACAAAATATTCAAAACAACAATAATAAAGAAAACGGCTACAACTTAGAAACGCAATTAATCGCCTTATAAGCGACCTGTATACAGGGTCCAAATCAAATAATGGAATATTTGAACCACTCATTACAATGTTGCAAATCGTTAGTGGAGTATTACTACATTGCTATGGAAGTTTGCAATAGCTAACAAGATCAAGATATTTCAAGATAGCTATGGATTTTTGCAGCTTCCATATCAAAGTTGAAACGTTTCGCTAGCGATTTGCAACATTCCACCGATTGGATAAAGTATTCCATTGTTTGATTAGAAACCCTATATTCAGATTCTTTATAAAGCAGACACCTTAGCATCTTTACTCAAACGACGAATATGTTATTCACTTATAAATTGTTTGATAATGAGAGCGTAAATAAAAAAATGGGCATATTTCATATCCTTTAAAAATAATTCTTGTACAAATTTACTTTACTACTTTGGTTTGTTTTCCAATGCACTTTCCTGTGTCGACATCTTTTTTTCATATTTTAAACTGTGCAATCCCTACATCGCGTATTCTTTTTCGCACTTTCTTTTAGTATAAATTTAGAATGATTCCTAAAGCAAACGCAATCTGTGACATAGCAAAAATAAAATATCTATAGTTTGGTAATTATCTCATCCGTATGTTCAGCACCGCTACTACATTTGATCATCGAGGCGGTAGCTATCACTTTTTTTATGGAAAGCAACGGATCGGTTTACGTACACGCAAGGCAAAAGGCGTTACATAAGCGTTGTGTTGTTTTAGTTTTGTAAAACTGATTTACATGGTGCACAGAACATTGTTTTTTGCCCTGAAACATTTGCCTTATCATACTCAAAAGAGGAGTTTGAAAGATATCGGTTCACCTGCTCTTGTTCATTAACACTCTCTAAGTGCTACATGCCCTGTTTCCTTGCTTCTTTATCGCTGCTCTGTTACAAAAAAAATAGAAGTGTTAATTTATATACATCGAGCGCGGAAATATACCTAAATTGAACGGCAGTTTCGATTCACTAATGGTATGATTTATGATTAATTAATGTAAAAATGAAAAAAAAAATCACAAATGTAAGCTCTTTGACTGAATCTGTTGATCATATTGAAATAAAGTAAAGTTATCCAATTTTGTCCGACTCGTCCGTCATGTGATAATGCATCACAATGTGGAGGATTATTGTAAAATTTTCACAAAAAAAAGTTGTAGCAGAAAAATGCAAGAAGTATTATTAACATATACAACTATCATACATTTTACATATTTTTAACTGACACAGCTTAATGCCAATCAATAATCATGCCTATCGCATGCTGAAGCATGCAGCACTTGTGAAGCCAAGCGATACAAATTGCAATCTTTCGGTTGATATCCTCATGCTTTCACAATTTTCCGTCGATGATAATACATTTACCCCACTCCAATCAATCAATCTGTTTCATCTGCTCAAATTACGCAAATAACAATGCTACAAACTCCTTCCAGTTCAGTCGCAACATCAAACATTAATGTAAATTATGGTGAATTACTATAAGTGTAAACAAAGATTGGTCTAGTTTCACGCTTGACCGCACAGCAGCCAATGCTCGCATACTGGAGACACATTTTTACAAAATGCGTACTTTAATGTTCAAAACTCTTTGTTTAGAAACTACAGGGCGATCTACGCTCACAGTGCACTAAGGTGATGTACCAAACGTTCTTCTAATTCCATCAATACAGCGACAAGGCGAAAGGTAGCAATATCGACCGATAGTTTGCAAGCACGCATTAAAGCGATTGCATGTTTGATATAGAATGGGTAATGGTTTGTCTTTCGTCTTATGTTTGTGTTGCTATATAATGCACAGTTACTGTAGCATCAAAAGTGTAGCTCGTCTGATAGTAACTACTTGCTCTAGTGACAATCCGAGCCGTTTCCAAATGGTTCTTCTATAACAGAATCAAGCGTCTTAAAAATACCATCATAAATCGTATCGATAACAGCTTCGTTGGCCTCATGGTTTACATATGCCGGTTTCGGTTGGTTATCGTCGATCGATACACACAAGCGGACCTCTGCCGTTTCTAAACCCTTGCAGGATGTAGATTTCCGGTTTTGGTTGTGACTGTATTTAACTAAGTTTATCTTTTGCCAGGCAACTGGCAACATCGAATGCTAAGGACTGTTGGGATGCTCAAATATTTTCTTGCTGATCAATGGTGATTGCAAATGCCGATGCGGAATGACTTCCCTCTCTGGAGGAAGTGGCCAGATTTCCTAGAAGAATAAAAATAACATGCATTCCATATCAAATTGATGTGTTTTTTCAGTTTGTAAAGGTAAATCATGTTGAATTAAATCGGAAATATTAAATTACCTGCAGAGATCTGGCTCGTTCTCAGGAACTGACCTTATCCTTTTTAAGCGAGAACGAGCTCATCAAGTTTTTTAAAGTCGCACTAATTCCTTTGCCTGGCGTTTGCGAATCGGCTGAGTAACGACCGGTGCCTTCTGGGTGAGCATCCAGACATTTTTGATATCGTAACTGGTAAAGATTAGAACAATCAGAATTATAGCTTTTTCTGCACAATTATCATAAACGCTCCGCTCCACGCTTACCTTACATGCAGCTTCTATAGTTTTGCATAATGGTCCGCTTGTTGGCTCACAGTAGAATACATGTGCAACAAATTTATCGTGAGCAGTGTGCATGATGAATGCGCACTGCTGCACATTCTTACCAATTCCCAAGAAACTTAAGTACCGTACACGACATTCACAAAGCAAGCGTCCATCAGCATCCTAATACACATTAATGAGAAGCAGATTAATATACAGGTTATAAAGAATCAAGCGTTTACATAATCTTGCTAATACAAACCGATGAGTAGACGCTTATCATACTAGGAGCCACTGCGACATTTACGTAGTCCCAGTTTTCGGGTGGCGTGCCTGAAGTCAATTTATCGATGGCATCATTCAGTACCTCCATGCCAGTCGGTTGGTTTACTTCCGCACAGCCAACGTACTGCGCCTGTAATACTTTCTTCGGTTCTTCCATTGGAGTTGGGAATGATTGTGCTAGAGCAAATATAAGGATAATCGTTAGCGAATCGATTTGAAATTGCCCACGGTAAAAACCTACGATGTCGTATCCAGCGTCGGTTTTCAGTCGGTAGATCCGTGGGACGTATAGCGCAACGTGTGCTGTTCATGTTGGATCCATTTGAATCGAGTTGGAGGGAACGTTCGATCATTATTCGTTTACAAATATCTCTGAAAAAGCGAAAAATGTTAAAAATCTAATTAATTAGTTATTGATTACTTTAATTATCGCCTTTGCGTTCCAATAGGTTATAATGCACGTTGCTAGCCACAAAGGTTACTAATGAAGTGCATCGTATAAACTTAACGAACGTATTACCGTACCTTAGCGTATTTGCAATCGTTCTGGCAGCAGTTTCACAGCGAAACACGTGACACATGTGTATTCTGGTGAGACGATCACGCGCCACATACGCAAAGTCCCTGCAATGAATGTGTAGAAAAACAAAACACACAAATATAATCTGAGCTAAACACCAATGAATTACTTATTGCTTTAACGCTATCGATTTCTTGCATTTCCTCAACTGTATCGCGCATCTTGGGGGAGCTCACTTCTTCGTGTAGCAAGGACCCTTGGAGTTGATATGGGAGCGAGACGTAACGTACTTATACTTGGATCCATTAATTTACCTTTCACTGCAAACCGGACAAAATGTCCGCATCGTTCAGATACGCAAGTCGTGTTTGTGTTTATCGTGTAAGTGTGTCGTGCCACCATCGTCAATATCAGCGTCGCCATCAATAAAACGCCGGTTCGTAGAAATAAAAACGGAAAAAGAAAAACATGTATAGAAAACGAGAAAATCGATAACAGTACAGAAGTGGAAAACATCGACATAGAAAAAGGAGCAACATCTAATGAGCAAGAACAGGAAGCGAATAGAAGTAATTGAACTAAAATTAAAGAAGCAATCAAATCAACCAAGGAAATCTGCACAGACAACAACATAAATAAATTAGTGTAAACCACAGAAAGAATAAAAAATAAAATAAATGTGTTGTTGAAACTTGATTCTCAAAGACATGTGAGTGGCGTTTGTTGACCGGGATCCGATGCTATCGGTGATGGGTACCGTAATGCACTGTAAACTTAATCAAATGCCCTAAAGCCTGGTTTGAAATTGTTTGGCAGAATCATACTTACCGGCCATTATCACGTCCGACGCCCCATACGCGTATCGTATGAATTGGCTGTGAGTTTAATATTGTCAAATTTTCCGGATCTATCAACTTAAGTGCGCCTTCGTCAAGGTCCATGAACAAATCTTTACCCTGTGTGCAGTTATGTGCAAGAAAAAAATTGTTAGTAAGATTAACACAGATTCGCCAACCAACCATTGACATACATCACCCCAGCGCCCCACTACGTCGAGCATGTCATTGCGCCCTAAAGACAGATCAACAATGCATTTATTAACCGCTTTGGATGATCGTTCCGGTGTTAAATCTTCTTCCGCAATCTCGACCCAACCAAGCGAACGCACCGCAAACCGAATTGGTCGATCCGTATCAGATTTTAGAGGGAAACTTCGTCGTCTGGATACAAAACGAATAAACGAAAACCACATGCGTGTTGTTATAGAACAGTGTAAAGATATTGGTTCAACACTCACTTCAACGCAACATCCTCTCGTCGGCGTCGCTCTTCTTCTTGATCCAATGCTGAGCTGGTGCTACTTCTGGTGACAGAGGATGTCATACTGTCGTACAGGGCAGATTTGCTGTTGCCACTAGCGCCATTACCATCCTTCGGATTGCCGTACAGATTGTTCAAGGCTTGGGTGAAGGAGGAGTTCTGTATACTTCGCGGTATAGGAATGCTGGGCGTCTTCAATTCACGACTGTTAGCGTCTTTTGGCCATACAGGTGGTTCGCGCTGGATAGTACCCGATTTGATATGCCAGTAGTAAGCACCTCCATTATCTGTTCGTTTTCATAAAAGAACGATAGGATAGAGTCTTGGTTCGCTCTTCTATTCCAAGCATTACTATATTTTAACCTACCTTCGTGTTTCTCCCAGCCCGGTGGTAGATCATTTGTTTTATCCTTGTCTTCAATCGCTTCGATGTCCTCTCGTTTTCCTTTCTCTTCGCCATCCCTCCCATCTCCATCAGGCTCGTCGTCGTCTGCATCGTCCTCTTCCGGTGGTACTTCTCCAACATCCAACTGTCTACGCTTGTTCGGTAACGCGTACAGATCATCCGAATTGAGCGTGCCAGGAATGTGCTGAATCTCTTGCGTTTTCTCACCATGCTCCGGTTCCTGATCTTTCTGCGTTTTTGACTCGTTTGGAGACGTGTCACTAAGCAACGTTTTCTTTTCCTTCGGGGAGCTATCGAACAACAAGTACAAACAATGAATATTGAAGGCTGCAAGGCAACGCTCATCCATAACAATACAATACCTACCTTTCGACTGGACCGCTTTTAAGATCTACACCCATCGTGCCGAGATCGAGCATTCCGTAGCTCTTGCGGTTGTTGCCGATCATTTGTGAACCATTCTGAACACCCGCAATCGGTCGCAGTGTTCTCTGTTGCTGCAATTCGGATATGATTTCCTCGTAAAGATGAGAATTGCGCTCCATTCGCTGAGGATCCATGTGATAGTTGGGATTTTCGTAACTCAAAAGACCATTTTCTGTATTGACAGATGAAAACAATTTAGGTTGTTAAGGTAAAACGTACGTAGTTTCATATTATAAAAAGTACGATTAGTCTTAGAAAAATGTGGTATATTTTTTTAATTTGAAAATCTACATATATATTTGAAATTATATAGTCTCCGATATACATGGTACCTTATATACATGGAGTGACAGACAGGCAGATTAAAAAAAAATACAATGCTTGGGACAATTTGTGATTATTTGATTGATCAATAGTCATGCAAAAAAAATAATTTTACAATCAATTTTTAGAATCCATTTAAATGTGAACAGAAATTTTATCTTCAATACTATAAAATTATCAGTTTCAATACTATAAAATAGTAAATGAAGCAGCTTAAACCACAAACTTTAATCTAACCACCACTCATACATTAAACGTATAATGGGTGAAACCCACGCCATTCGGCCTAGGCGAATATTCGAGATACGCGGTATCTCTGAGGTCCGCATTTATAGTGTATCTTGGGAAAAGCTAGATTATTGATCTCGTTTTAATTTATCTGAATGAATTTTATCTAAACGTACTTACTATAAATTGATCAAAGTTCATTATCGTTACAAACATTTTCAAATCTTCCCATTTTAATAAAACAAGTACCTTTTTATTTTGCTGATACAGCGATGCTTAAGTGTTGTGATAACTGAGGTTGCTGTTAGTTAACACATATATTCTGCATCTTATTCTTCATTGGCAACAACAATCTAAATCGGTCTTTAAGATGTGTCTGTGTTTCTATTGGATTTGGCAGAATATCTGGCGGTTACTTGCTCGATTCCTCAAAGTATCTGTTTGGAGAATGTAAGCTTTTATGATGCTACCATTCTACGCAGAGATTTCTGGATCCTTGCCCACTTTAAACCATAAAGTATATTCAACTTTCATGACCATTATTCATATGTGATTGACAACGTTAGGATTTGTTATGAGAAATGCCAAAAACTTCAATGACCCACGGGGGAATTCTTCAATGCGTAGGCTCGGTATTCGAGTGGTAATGACGTAGGCCTGTCATAAGGCCCGACGTTGTTCGACTCCCGTTCGAACTGCCTACCTCTCCCTCATACGCAGGACTGACTATCCTGTTATGGGCACAATTATTCACAGATAACCAACCACATTAGTGGCTTGGCAGACCTTGATCAGCAATGGTTGTTGTGCCAACTAAGAAAAGAAGTTCGTAAGAAGAAGTAACATAAATATGTATGCTCCTGAGCGTTCTCTTAGAATGCGAAACACTCTAAGACTTAAAGGCACCTATGCTATGAATGCTCCTCTAATTGACATGGGCAAAACATTCAATGAGTTTAGCCATTTACACGATTATAACGTAATCAGAATTATAATTGTATTAGCATGAACCACTAGGACAGGCTAGAATAAGTATCACAGTTAAGACATCTCATTGTTCAATTGGACATAAGTCCGTTGAACTTATTATGAAATAAAATAACAATAAAAATTTAGGGATCAAGAGCTTTATTTATG
>KB686069.1:0-14621 GCA_000349165.1 Anopheles christyi
TTTTACTTCATTTAATTTTTTAGTTTTTAGTGCATTTTTTAAAAACGTGTTTTTAAAACTTTTTTTTATTTTTTTTTTTTGCAGGTTTTAGTCTTCATAGCTGCTTTAGAAATACTTTACTCATTTCTAATTCTACGTTTGTGCATCGGAACCTGCGTAAAACGTAAAGAAAGGACTTTAGATAAACAGCAATAAAGAGAGCAGGCACGGCTCCATTTCAACAAGCAACTCATGAAGATGATTTGTGCCAGAAAGAGAGAGAGCATGCTTTTTTTTGCTGATCTGTTCGCATTCGTCGGACGTCATAGCAACCGAGAGCGCATTCTTAGAGCGGTAGGCGCATATGAGAGAGAGAGAGAGAGAGAGTGTCAATATGTAATGGTCTGTTGTTACGTGGCAGTTGACTATGACAACGACCATCAGAAGCAAGTTAATTAAAAAATGTGTAAAAACAAATTTAAACTAAAGGACCCATAAATACGATTTATGACTTATACATTTTTTTTTGGTCCAAGTTACTCTATTCGAGACATTAAAGAGGAACATTTTGCTTCAAAGGAAATTAGCTGCCTGTTTCTACTGTTGCCATTCAGCATCAAGCAAATATGTTTGCTATGTTCGCTTTGAATGTCTCACGAGTTTTTGTTTTACTTTTCAATTCTTCATTCTATTATATTATATTTCACCAACACACACTATTCAACGCCAAGTCTGTTCATTCAACTTTGTGCTGTTGAGCGTCACAAACACACAAACCGTCTCGAGACGCTCCCATCTATTCTCCACAAAGAAATGTTATACCTCGTCTCACCTACGAAACGAGCTTTGCAAACTTTTCAAGCATCGCGCGTCATCAACGACACAGCAACACAGAACCACCAACAGGCAATCTCGGGCCGCCAGAACCGAGCCAAAAGTCACTGGGAAATTGTGTATGGGTGTGAGTGTGTTTGTTGTCACCGAGCGCTCACCGCTCAAGGGTGACCTGGTGCCAGTGTCCTATGAGAAATGTGAAAAATTCAATTTACAATCATTTCTTTTCGTTTTCGATCGAAGCGCCGTCTTGTTTGCCGGGTGTGCGCACGTGCCGTCGCCAATCTGATCCATCTTCATCGACCTGTGTGCCGACAATGTGTACACGTTTTTGGGGGGTTGATCACTTTCCTGCCTTCACTCCGTGAGGGAAATCGACGAAACAAGTGAAAAACTGCTGTCGTTGTTCAATGTCTAGAAGGCTGGACAGCACCGGGAAGGGATTTGGTAGGATCTTGCAATATTATGCATGAGCAGGGAGTTTGTGGACGCACAGGAATTTACCTGCTGGAGATTGGAACTTTGAAAGTGAGCGTATGTCCATCCAACGATGGAACGGTATTCGAGAAAGTGGTCGTTTGAGAAAGATAAGTGATTTTAGAAAAGGTAGATTGTTGGTTAGTTACATCAGTATGGACGAAGTATGGTGTATACATATTTGTTGCTTATCACGGGTCGTTTGTTGTACAGTGAAACTCTTTCTCGAACCATTCATCAGAAAACTCACTGGTAACATTAGCACATAGTAAACAGAAGCTTCAATTGTTGTGTAAAATGAACATTCACCTTAGGTTGTGCTACGGACGAGCAACACCAGAAACACTCATTTTGACACTCGTGGCACCTGCGGTATGCATTATTCATGGTGCTGTGTACGCATTGCGCTGCTTGGTTTGGTTTTTTTTTGCAGAGTAGTTAAATAGTGTGACAGGAAATCGGTTGCTATTGGTGGTAAATTTCGCTTCCTTTGCTCCACAACTGGATCCTTCACCCAATACCGTACGGACATGCAACAATCGTATTTTTATGAAATCTTTTCCTCTCAACCGCGGCAAACCACTCGAGGGAGCTGTGTCCAGTCCCCTTGATAGCAGGCAGCAGTGCTCTCTGTGTGCCGCTAATGGCACGGTGGTTTTCTCTAAGCCAGTCGGTCGTCTCTCAGTCACACAGTGCACAAACAAAGCCGTGTGAAAGGCAACTCCCAAAAACTGCCAACAGCACACGCTACACCAAAACACAAATGTTTATGCCCACTTGCTGCTTTTGAACGGATACTGTTGCTGTAAGAGGACCCAATACCCAATGGTTTATGGTACGACAACAGCACAGAAACAGTGCTTCCACAAAACCATAGAGAATGGCGTGAGTACATACTGCAACAGAAGACCTCTTCAAAGTGTTGGAACGTTACGCGGCCATAACATTGAGTTTTTCCACCCCGAACTGGAGGTGTGTGCAACAAAAGTGGCGATGGGATTTGAATATGGCCGTCCAAGCAATCTTTCTTTCAAACCCGGTAGCAAACCATCCAGACCACTGCTATTGCAATCACTGGAGAGCTGTTCACAGAAGCCATAACTGTTGACATGATTATGCAAAAACACCAGACATCGGGAAAGGTTGTTGTAGCAGATTCGTCCGTTGTCTTACTAGAGGCACGGATGCTGGATCGCTGGGAACACCAACTGCAGCAGTTGTGCTTTTGCCACAACCAAGTGAAAACCCTCCCGCAGGTCGTGTAAGGTTTTACGGGCCATGAGCAACATGCTGCTCTGTTGTTTTGTTTCAACTAGTAAGAGGAAGAGACGCAGCATAGATGGCAAACAAGTAGCAGCATATCCGCCAGCGGAAGAATAGCAAAAAGTGAAATAAATATTTCATTAGATACATACCACGGCTAGGCATTATCTGGTCTGAAAAGCTTTTGCGTGTGAAGGTAGCAAGCTCGCACCGCAACCTAACTAACACACTTAGCTTTCAAAACCGCAGCGACCTAGGGACACTATCGAATGGGGTATACTAAAAGTGACATCGTCCCAAAGCTCTATGTTGACGGACGGTATAGTTTGTGCGGAAGTTTGTGCGGCCGCTTACATACATGCATTTATGAAACGGAACGCTGGTGTGGAAGGACCTTGCATCGATGGAATGTTTAAGCCAACGGCTGTATCCGGTTTGGTGCTGTTCCGATGATGGAAACGATGACATGTTTACAAAAATGTGCATGTGTAACAGCAATTGACAAGCGTCGATATGATGCAGCGATCAGTTTTGGTGCTGCAATAGACCAACAAGTTGTCAGATAATTGTTTCGTGAATTGTTTTTTTTTTTTACTAAAGCTGTAATTAAAATATTGAGCCCAATTACGAATTTAAAACTTGTTCTCTTTTATCTTGTTGTTATGTGAATCTCACCTCTGCATCTGCCATAAATTGCTAGACAAGTAGAATTTATTTGTGGTTTTACTGGCCATCCAGGATCTCAGTTCCATGTTGTCCTTAGCGTACAGCTCCTGTTGGATAACCTTATCGTACCCCAAAGCATAAAACTCTCGTCTCAAAAACCATGCAGGCGAGTACAGATGCAAAACCACATCAACTTTTCACCAACAGCACTATCCCGGCTTCATCTATTCGCCATCGGAGTGTAGGTAAGCGTTTTAGATATGGACCATCGTTCTGTTCGACCCTAGGAAGAACCAGCTGAGTGGCGATGGCACCAAGTGGTTAGATTAGGGAGTGTCATAAGTCATGATTTTTAGAATACCAAATTTCACACCGCTTCAAGTGCTGCCGCAGCGCATCAGCACACCCGGTACGTGATGATCGTACTGCATAATGACCAACTTTTATCGGTTAGTTGGCTTCCTTTTCCGTGACCCTCTCTCTCTCTCTCTCTGTCGCTCACTTCTCTAAAACCGCAAGAAGAAAACAGGCACACGTGTATGACACTAATTGTGTTACGAAGGTCAGAATGAAATATCGCTCTCTTGTCATGTACATTCCGGTCAACATGTCTGACATACTACAGTGGAGCTCTAGATATAAATGAAAACTTTCCTTTGTAGGAGTTTTATCGTCAATACAATTTAAAATCACCGGAATCAAATTGTAATACGAAATCGATGCTAATCGGATGCAATTATCTAGTTTTCAAACATTTCATTAACCTAACGGGTTCTTTTTTTAACATTGTCCAGATATCGTCACGACTGTCGTAAAGTAGAAGGATGGCATCTCTTGCCGAAGCTGCAGCTCAATCCACAATCTTGTCGTTGCTTACCTGAAACGAAAATAGAAAAAATAGAGACACACAATTCATTAAATTTCAATCTTTGATCAACGTACGCCTGCCCGTCACTGTTCACTTGTTCTCCTCAGCTCTACATTCAAAAACTGAAACCAAGCAATCAGTCAGTCGCACGTGGGCACTTGATTAGCATAGCCAAATCGATAATGAACAAAAACTGCACATGACGCTTTGATTTTCGCACGAGAGTAGAAAATCGTTTCCGCCACTACTGAAAACTGGAAAGACCTCAAGCGTCGGGTTACTCCTCGGGCTCCTTCCATGGCTTGCGCTGTGCTTCCACCGTTCGTGTGAGAAAAGAAGTGTTTCAATTGGATTTTTCATTCATCCGAAGGGAAAACCTTGATTTTCGTCCCGAGAATCGAATTAGTTCCGTTGGCGAATGGGACGAAGGCACACGGCCGGAAATGTTGATTGCAGCGTCCGTTTGCCTTACCCTGATAACCGGTGCCACTTTTTTCTCGTCTTTAGGGAGAAGATAGCGATGCCGTCAAAGAAAAGCATTGAACAACAAAACAACACACAAAAAAAGAAACTAACCGAAGTTGTTGGACCTCCAAATTCAAAGCCGGAAAAACTCGATTAAAAGATAGCTTTCGTCAGGGTTTCGACCAATGCAAAACTTGGCCTTTCATTCGGTTCGAGTGGTCCAGTTGAATGCGCCATGGAGTGAGAGAAAGAGATGGTGTGTGTTTGTGTGAGGGAAAAATAAATGCTAACGAATCTGGTTCAGAGCGTCCGGAGCTATGTTGAAGAATGAAAAGCCATAATTACGCTGTACCATACATAAGACAAATGTCTCTTGAATGAATCTCTCTGTCTGTTTGTATGTGTGACTGAAGATTTTTTGCCCTTCCAACTTCGCTCAAATCTCGGTCGAAGGGTTGGTTGCTTTGGAGGAACAGAACTTTTTAATTTGATTTCTATCTTTCCCTATGTCACTCAACCGAGCAAGTGGCTGTGGCGTGCTATCACAGTCATTTAAGGGCGAACAAATCGTGAAAAATGGCTAAGGAGCCAAATTGGTCTGCTGAACCATGGCAGCGTGAGCACTAGCTGCGGCTAGTTTGCCGGTTTGTTTTATGCTTAAAAGCTTAGCCCACCCCGGCACTTTTAATCGGTTGAAAAATGAATGTCGTGTGCGGCTCGACAAACGCCAATCATTTAGCAGCCGATTATCACTAATCCATCCGAAACGATCGCAAAATCTGCTTATCTTTGGTTAGATGAGAAAATGTTTAACGCTGAATATCTGAACCACCTATTACAATTCAACTCGTTAGGTTTCAGCCTCAAGAACGAATGCAATTCACTCCTGCCTGCGTTGCGATAAGACATTCGTTAAACAATCACTCAGCGCACTGTGCGTGAGCTTTAAACTCGTTTTTTAGCACAATAACATCCCTATAAACGACTACACTTTCCTGTCAGCGTGATGTGTGTGTGTGTGTGTGTGTGTGTGTGTGTGTGTATGCAAGGAGTGGCAGTTGGGTAAAATCGGGAAAATTAAATTAATGATCCTTTCCCGGCAATGGACTTTCTCGCTTGACAATTTGCCTCGAAATGGCAGATTGCCTGATTCGCTTTTGGGAGGGAATTTTCATTGTTCTCGGCAGGCTGAAAATAGATTGCCCCCTACGTGACTGAAGTAGCTCGACCTTTTTGAGAAGGTTTTCTCGCTGCTACGGTTTCGTCTACTTCTTCTCTTTTCTTTTGAGCACCAGCTGTCAATGGTGGTGGCACAATTTGATACTACCGAGAAGGGAAGCAAGGTTGGATCTTGAGTGACAGATACAATCACTTGCCGTGGCTTTTAAGTGCGATCCACGTTCGTCAAACCGCGTCACTCCGTGTACCACAACGATTCGAGTAGGTGAGGAGCGCTTGCCAGTGCACATTCAATGCTCCGACCCCTTCCGAGGGATTGTAGTTTGACTGTTTAAACTTGGCAGCGGAACAAGTGATGCGCGAAAGAAAAGCGTTGAAACGCTGCTGTTGACGGGTTGAGTGAGAGAATGTGTACAAGGAACACTCGTTGCTCATTAGAAGCCCGGGACACACCCACCCATACAAACAAAACAAGAGGTGGCAAACATCAAACTTCCTGGGGTATACAAGCAGTGAAGAAGGTAGGAAAAGAACTGTTAGTACAGGGTCCACACCCTCACGCCACAAACATCAGTCCCTCCCCATGTAAGCGATGCCACAATTCCATAAAGTCATTAGACAGGACGGGAATGATGAGACTTCCTCGGTGCGTACATCGGATAGCGGCGGGGATTACCTTGGCTTTGTAGAACGTCTTCACACAACGTCACGGCCACGGCCAGATTATAGAGGGCACACACATACACACAACACATACGCCCAGATCAGTACCTTTCGCCGGGAGATATAAGGTATTGCCCGACGCACATCTCGTATGCCTTAGATTGCAAATCCGACATAATGCCATCAGACAACATGCGGTTTTGAGATTCAATTTCGCGGAAGCTGATTACCGACATACGCTCGTTGGAGTGAATGTACACCACCACGCATGGGTGCACCGGCGTGTTGTGTCATCTCCGGGATGTCGTAAACAATATTTTATTGTTTCACGAAACGATCACACCATCACAGGCTTTCTGTAGACGTGCGAAAACATAGCAGTACGCGACGTTCGGCGCAAAAATTGCCCTGTCAGCATGGCTTTTAAAGTGACGTAATGGGGGAGTTTACAATCATGCAGTATCGTTGTCTTCCGCGATCTCTCACGATTCTGTTCTTGGAGGTGGATGGGGTATCTAAAGCCAATTCGATGGTTAGATAAAATTATGATATGTGCGCGACCCTTCCAATAAATGCTCTATGTTTTAAGCTATGTGGTTTAACAATACGCAGTTAGGACGCGTCTTTAGACGCAATGCCTTTCTTTTGTAGTTTACTTTATACATATATGCCCTATATAGAGATAACCTGTGAACATTCTTATTGTTTCTTCAAGCAAACAGTATTGAAAGATGTTTTTATAAAGGGATATGCGACGAGAGCACTCAGACAAGAATCTCGTCACTGCTCGTGGCATCTTAGGATGGAATCGAGTAGGGGTTTATCCCGGAAGTAGGCCACCATCCAAAAAGTAAGGCCCATGTTTCATCCTTCGAAGTTCACTTTCTCCTCAAGCACGACAACTTCAAACGGCTTCTCATCTGAGACTTCTTAGGGTTTACCTGCTGTCACAAAGAAAGTGTCAGAGTAATGATAAAGTGACATCAAGGAATCCCATTCACTTCAAGATTGGTTTGTGCTCGGTTTGAGGAAGTACTCACACTCCGCTCTTGTTTCTGTATCCAATGTTTCCAATCGACAAGTGACAACATCGAAAAGTGTAGCTTCTGCTAACGGTTGCAGCCGTTCCCGACACCTTCTTATCAACATTCTGCGAGTGAGGGTGCACTACCATTTTGGCTTTATTAGCTAGGAAGCACCGTAACACATTAGCACGCTTCACAATTTTTAAGCACACATGCTAGGCAATGGAACGAGCTGCTTGTTATCTTAATGAAACGATGTGGATGATAAATATGCCTCAATGTTCAGCAGGTAGGTGTGACGCGCGAATTACGAAATATGCTTTCATAAAAAAACACTCACCTAAAACTGACATTGATCCGTGCCCATCTGGGATTTGAGACCACTCAGAACACGCACAACCACTCTGGCAGCTGGCTCATGCCCGGAGAAGATGATGGCTTCATCAATCTCAACACACCAGTGAATCACATACAAAAAAGTAACGCCGAATGGCCCTTGGGTTGTTGTCACCAAGTTGTCAACATGTTTGCGGCCAGCCCTATACATGTTTACTGTTACCGGAAGATATAACAAATCACTACTGGCGTTCGGAAACCATAGATTATGACAGACGGTATGGACTTACAGTAACGAACAAAAAAAAAACACCTTAACAAACTCTAGCGTCACTCTATGGTACAAGGAAAACGCGATAGAAGCACAGGTGGATACTATTTGATAAGGATTACCGATGACAAACACAGAGCGGTTTCAATGAGCAAAGATGAGCGTCATATCCCACCATGCTCTGAGATATGGCCGGGTCGCGCGTGACGACTGAGACGAGATTGAAGTTCATACCACCAAATCGATATTTGACGACAGCCGCACTGTTTGCGATGCGAAAAGTCTACACGGATGTTTGCACTCAAGCCGCTCTCGAATGGAGTGTGTATTTGTTTGTGTATCTGTATGTGTTGAAATTAAACTGTCAGCAGGCACTTCTGATGGGATGTGTTAAGTCACCATCAGTACGCATCCTTTTTGCTAGGCTCATGTTTTCAAGAAGAATTAATTAAACAGCTCTGTTTCAAGAAGGTAAACATCAATGCATTAGTAAGCATTGTGGGACGTGTCGTATTCTTAGGCAAATAGAGATCCCATGCATTTGAGCAATTATAGAAATTAAATGTAACACTTGTTATAATTGATGTGGATTATAAAAGAGTTTTCTTTGGAGCTGTTAATTTGTTGTTTGTTGTTGTTTTTTTATCATTTGTTTGTCATTTGCCATTTGTCAACAGTAATGTAATCGTGGTCGTCGTTCGCTCATCGACAAACATTGTGAAGGTGGTCCAAAATAAATGGCTTGTTGAAATGATTATGCACCTAGTACACAAACTTTTGTTTGATGAAAGTGAAGAAGACAAAACGCCATTCGCGGAGAATGACTCCATTAAGAAAATTAAAGCTCTCACATATCTCGTCAAAATAATAATTTGGATGTGGTACTCGATTTCTTCCAGTCAAGGCAAGTCTTAACAATCAAGGAGAATTTGCAAGACAGATGATCTACTAGCGGCCAAAAATCTGTGCATGCGTTCAAAAACCTGTTATGCAGATGTCGCGGAAAAGAAAGAGGTGTTTCAAATTGTAATCGAATGGAAAAGAGAGTAAACCATTTACTTTGTAGCGATCTTGATCAGTTGGCAGTAACCTTGATCAGGCTGTATAGATCGTGGTAAGACGTTTTAAACGTCTGACAGCTAGTCAAGGCAAAACGCCTCTCTTTCGGATTTCCAGATTTTTAAAGAAACCCACTATAACTTCATGTTACATAACTAAAATATTATGCTATTTTTTCTCTAAATTCATTCCGTAGCTCGCGAATGGCGCAAACAGTTTGTACAATGGAGACGCCTAGTACCTCATGTGTGATATGTACCTAACAGTATTAATATAAGCAAATTCCGTAAAAATCAATGAAAATAAAATTCAGAGAACACGATTAAATTGTAGAGTAAAACATAAAAAACTCCTCATGCCGCCAAACTTTAGCCCCGTTAAAAAAAACCTTTGGAAAACGGAAAAAGTAAGGTATTTATAATTGAAATTCTCAAAGTAATGTAAATTAAACTGGTGATGTAAAGACAGTTTATAATTATTATAATGAAAACTACACAAAACATTTAAGACCCACTTACATTACAGAATGAATATTTATTTTCACCGATAGATTGTTGGTTCTTGATTCAATTTCATAACATTCAGGTTGAATGAAATTTGTCACATTCCATTACTCTGATTTGCACTGTCACAAATAAAATAAGATTCTAAATTGTATATTATTGTTACAAAAAATTTGTCACATAAACCAATCAATATTTCCGCAAGTTTCATAAACCAATAAATTAGTTCAGATTTTAAACATTACTGAATTGAAAAATGCATTTAATATTTATTATATTATTAATTTAAACAAAACTTATAAAAAAACAAGCAAAAGCATCATCAAAACATAAACAAGCGCACAGTAAAAAAGTACATCGATCGTGATAAGCTGTACTATATGTTTGAACGTCATTCCAACGCATGTACACGTTCTTTATCTTCCTTCCGCCAGACGATGCTGCTTAGCGTAGGAATATTTTAGTCACGCTCGAAAACACTCTACCCCGGGATATAGGAACGGTCCCATGCTCTATCTACTTGCTGTTCATGCAGGACATGGTTGCCCAATGCTTGTGCTTGATTATGACACAGGCGCTCGATGGCAGGCGATGATTTATATTCGTCACGCGATGCGATGGTCTGCCCACCGCTCGGTCTGTCGTCAGCGTTTGCTCCGCAAGTTCGAAAGAAGCTGCTCGTACAATGCAAACCAAATCTGTTATTCACGGTCAGTTTGCAGATACTGGAAATCACAAGCGACAGTTTCCGATCCATAAATTTAATCCTTCCGCACGCCCGTTCACGTCCGTACATTACTCCTTTGCTAAAATGCTAATGGGAGGTAAATCTCGGCACGCAGCTTCTTAAAAGCTACCCTTTTCGTGGCACGCTTGTTCGCTGTTCGTACGGACAAAAACTAACCCAACCCGGAGAAACCATGATGAAGAGGCTGTACGCGTTGGGCTAATGGATAGCCATTTTGAATGCAACGGGATGAATTATTTCTACCGGGCTTGTTCGGGCTTGTCGGCCCAAACACATACAACCAAAAAAGAAACAACAGTACCGCTACCCAATTCCTTCACCGGCTTATGCACGCAATTACTCCGAACGCGTACCGGTTGGACGGCCGGCAGTTCGTATGGGGCGTTGCAACGTGCTCACAAGAGCCTGCAGTTCGTTACGATTCTTACAACGGCAGCTTATCCCAGGAAAACCCCTCGCTTTCACCACCATTACAGCACCCTCACACGAAGACAGCAGCACGATGTGAGCTTGGCGAAAGAAAAGAAACGATCGGTGGATAAATGGCTTCGCTTCGTCGCTGATGCACTATCGTGCATCTTTGCCTGTCTGTCATGGTATGGCTCACAGCTATCCTTCGTTGTTTTGCAGCTTTATTTTTGTACGAGACAAGAACGTGTGCTGCCTCTGGTAGCCGTATGCGTCGGATTCTTTTTTTTATCTCTCTCTTTCTGTCTCTTTCATAGCACACATAAATCGTTCCACTTTTCACGTGAATTGAACGAAAGTTGCGCTAAAAGCTGACAATCATCGTAGTCAGCATTCCAGCCGACACGGGAACACTAAAACGCGAGAGCACGGCTCAGCTTAAGCCGAGTGAAAAATTGTTGAAAAATATCCTTCAGTCTGCTGAATTTTGCCACTGCCGGTTTCCCGGTAGCCGCTACAGCCGAGCTATTTTCTTTTCAGCGTACATCCGGTACCGAGAGTATAGTGCTTCGATTGCCTTCAGATGGTGGGAAAAACTTTACTGCACGACTGATAGTCTCCCGGAACGAAAGTGAGTAAACAACAAAAGAATGCAGGACAAACACAGGGGACTGGACGAAAGATACTAGCAGCAGAGAGATGAAACATAGGGTGGCAATGAAAATTAACGGCGTGTCGAATATTCGTGATACCAGTCGATATGGATGAAAGCGGGGGCAAATGGCCGACTTTTTGCTGCCATTTCATGCGCGTGGTTCAATTGCTCCAGCAACCGGGTTGCATATAATGCATAGTACATGAAGTTTCACTCAGCGCGAGACGATGATGCTGCTGGTATCCCAGAAAGAATGGAAAGTTTACCCAAACAAAAAAAAAAAACGCCTTGTTGGATTGTACGTTCTGTTCGCCAAGTGGTGGCATGTATCAGCCATTCGTGCCGTCTGCAAAACCAATAAATTTGACATTCCATGGATAATGATGTTCATTACGGTGGAATGAAGCTGCACACGCAAGCAAAATAACACTGATAGAGGAGGAGGAAAATGCGAGGAAAATGAGTGGGAGAGAGTGGATGCCATTATGTGATTTCAACCATTAAACCCATTTCCTTTGTTTCTTTACAATGTGCTATGATGCGTGCAGATCAGAATTCACACGGTTCACTAATGGTTGTCTTTAAGCAATATGATCGTTTGAACTCCTTCTCCTATGCAAGATGCTTTGGGAGGGGGCTTATTATTCTGCTTGCATGTCTTTTGAATCGTTGCCTGTGGAGGGAATTCAAGAGCTTCAAAGAGCAGAAGAGATTCCCTTTTTATTTTCTTCTTTCTTAGGCAAAACATTCCTCATACACATATATCTTTTCCGGTTCGGTAAATATGACTATCAATATCATAAATAACTTGCTCTCCTTGCACTTTGAACAGAAAGCCGTGTTGTGGGATGTGTAAGGAGCTCCTCGGGAAATGAAGTTAGCAAACTGGGAAGGAGGTAAGGCTTCTCTGTGTAGCCCTCCTTAATCGACCAACCGTTAGGATTCTCTCGTAAAGCACATCGTTAGAATGTTTAAAACCGACGCAAGCTTGACTGCTCCGGGTGATTAGAAGGCCGCAGCAAAGCCGTAGCAAATCTCGTCTGACTCAGCACGTCATGGCAGCTGATAACTATGTGCCCTCCGTACTCACCGGAAGACCGACACGATGAAATGTGAGACATTAATTTCATCAGAAGATCTTCTCGGCAAACATATGATACGCCCTTTATTTTTCTATTACTTCTCTCTCTTTCTCTCTATCTATCTATCTCTCTTTCTCCTTCACCTCTCTGCTTGGAAGATGAAAGTTTCCATAACACCACCATTAAGTCTTAGCAACAGGACGCCCACAAACAGGGAGATCAAACGAAACGAAAAACTGTAGTTTGGGTAGAGTTGCAGACAAGTGTTTGTACGACGTCTAGCGTGTGTGTGTGTTTTGAGGGAGTAGTACGGGTAAGGAAGGTATGGGTACATGCCGAAGCACTCGGGCAAGGTAACATTCCAATCTGGTGTGCATTCCTAAACGTTCTTCCACTTTACCGGAGGTACATACTACACATACCCATGCCGCATGAATAATTAATTTCATGCGGAGTCTTGCGCCGTTTCGGTTTTGGAATCGGGCTGAGGAGAGTTGTCACAAAAAAGCATCCCCAGGTCATTGAGGTACCGGGAAAAGCTACCCATCATAATTGAATCTAGAAATCGTTTATTCATATCCCTTTTTCTATATTGGTAGATTGGTCCTCGGTGGCGTATCTTAGCCGACGATGGAAGGGTTTTCATAAAAGCTGCTTTCACGCTAAAATTGAACACTAATGCAAAATACATTAAATTTACCGATACATTCACCCTGTCTCATTTCGGTCTTGTAAGGAGCTTATTTGTTTAAATGTTGATACATTGAATACTTAAAATAAGTTCGCTGAAAGTAAGAGTAAAACAAATATATGCGTTTTATCAAACTATCATCCGCTTTTTGATACTTATAATTTTGCTGACATGAAACAGTTGGAACGGCTGTCAGTTGGTTTCTCGCAGTAACTTAATTTGCTAATGGAGAAGGCAATTTATATGCTATTTATAATGCCAGCAAATTGCCTTTCCAAACCAAATAAAACAACACAGACATAGTCTACTCCTGAAAGAAAAACATTTTTGATTTCACTTTCACAAACGAGGTTTAGCTCAGGTTAGGACGTCTTGAAAAGCTGCCGTTACATTTTTATGATGTCACACGACGTCTGATGCAGAAAGGAAGCTTTCCATTTATTCCACGGCGTGTTTTCCTGAGTTATTCACTTCACAGTTTTCCTTTATAAAAAAAGCTGCGTGTGGAGGTGAAGCTTGAGCATTTTTTTCACTTTCACCCATTGACCATCAGCATGATCACAAATCCGGACAGAGTATGGCTATATTTCACGCTTTCACTGTAAGGTGTGGAACAAGCACCAAACAAGAAATTGAAGCAAGAACCCTCGTCTGTACAATTTATAAGTTGCCTTTCGTTTGACCCAGTCCGGTTGGGGAAGCTGTTCAAGGCAGCAATATTGTTGCACTTTTTACTACACCGTCAGGCCAGCCGGTTAGCTACCGGCGTGCTACCGCGGAGGTGTGTATCGGCACTCATTTCATCAACCCGAACCCCTTCAGCGGACGTAACAAATGCGATGAAATACTGCAGACACACACACACACACACACACACACACACAAAACAACAACCATCGTAAACTTAGCATAAACACTTCGCAACTCAGAATGGATCGTGGTAATTGCGGTGTTGGTGGTGTTGCCAAAAACATCCAAAAAGGAAAGCTACTACTGACTCGAAGGCATAAAACACACCACTCAACAGTTGCCCAAAACCGTGTCTGCAGCAGACCTGTTGTGTAATATAATCCGGCGATCGCCACAACCCACCCAAGCGTTTTTCATGCGCCTCTTGTAGGCCTGCATACTTGGCGTGTTTTCGCTAAAGCTCACTCTCAATTTCATTAGGAAAGTTTTTCGCTAAATTTCTTTGGACCAAAAATGTAGCTGGAGAAGGTGGAAATCAACACGGACCTACGCCTTGCCCATTCAGCTATCTTTTGCAGCGCCTCTCAGTGGCCACTACCGTCCCTGTGTGTCGTGCATTGTGAGGAAAGACAAGAAAAGCAATCAAGAAAAACCAATTATTCGCAAATGAAATCATTTTAATCTGTTTGCTTATTAGCGGAATGTTTGTCGGTTGTTCTTCTCTCACATTTCATTGTGCGTGCGTGCGGGCGAAACCGT
>KB686091.1:0-20931 GCA_000349165.1 Anopheles christyi
ATTTTATCGCGTTTTCTTCTACGCATTGTTGCTGTGATTTTTCTGCACCAAAATGGCTTTCAGGTAAGGATATAAATCATGCCATTACTAGGTAAATCAAGAGATAGTAGATAGCTTTCAACAATGCAAAGCGCAGGTGTGATAAAAAGTGATCTTCTGTTCCTTTAGTTACGAGAGTAGTTGGGCGTGCTTCGTTTTATAGTGGCGTGTAGTACGCTCCATAAAAGCACGAATGCAAAGCTACTCACTGTAATGTATCATTGCCGCTGTAAGATAAAATGTTTATCAATTGTGCAAAAAATGCGCGAGGGGGAAGTGAAAAGCGGATCCCTCATAATCTCCTGCCACATAACAACCATGGTAACCACCACCGGGGGGAGAGTCTTGGACCTAAATTGGACCCTACAGGGTAAGCAATTAGCTCTTGATGTTCCGATAGGTGATGACTGGTGGCGATTGGAAGGCGGTGGCTTAAAGTTAACTAACCTCCACCGTTCCAGAACTGGGTCGCATTGCACTAATAACCCCGAGCCTAATAAATCAACCCAAAGATGCATCTAGATACGCGCGACGGAACGGAAATAGTAGCGTATAGAAATGGGTTAAGTTGTTCTGCTTTTCCAAATCTGAGCAAAACAGCCAGGAAGGAAGCGCAGCACTTTGTAATCCGACCACAATAACCACGAGGAATTGCAGCCGTGTGTTGGCGGAATCAGCCTCTTTGAAAATGTCCCATGAACACAAAACAAAAAAAGAACAAGCAACAACAAATTGCCAAGATTAGCTTTATTGCGAGCAACTGCAGCAGAAGGGCAAGGGAATAGGGCCAGTCACGAGAAGTAGGCATTGGATAATTCCGTTACATATCCCTCTTGTCGTGGTTGTTTTGTGCAAATAGGATGACATAGGTAAAGGTTAGTGAATTGCTGTACTGAGATAAGCTTCAGTCCGTGGGACTACGGTCTCGGACCCGTCGACAGCGGCCGGAAGGTTCTACAAGAGAGTGTCATTTGTCGTCCGAGATCATGTTTGTTTCCGTCCCGCGTGACAAGTAGCTTGTTTCTGTTTTTTTCTGTTTTAAAGCACTAACTTTTGTTTGTTTTGTCAGCAAACTGTCAGACAGACATCCAGGTAAAACTCGGCTTTCCTTTTCGCGAGTAAAAACCCACACACAGGAGCGGGGAGCAGTAGATGTATATAAATGTTGGAGAAAAACAAAAACGATGCAATATTAGACTTTAATTGGAAGGCAAAATGTACTGAATGCACCGCTGATGGTTCAGAGTGGGAAGTAAAACTAGAAAATCTTTTGCAATTGGAGTGTTAGCATGGCGGCACACCTATACACGCGGTAGTTGGTATTCCATCATGCTCGGTTAGGAGGAGCAACCGCACCCACAGGACCGCTGACGGATAACATCATTGCGCTTGCTAATAATTAACGTGATACTTCTGCTTAGCAAACTGATCAGATAAATAAATAAATCTGGCTTTGGAGCAGCAGGCTGCCCGGGTGCTCGGGAGTATTCAACACGAAAATTGTTAATAAAATAAAACTCATGATGTCTCGATAGCGCACCCTCCTTCCCAGTATTTGCCAACATAAACACTTTAAGCAACAACAAACAAAAAACAAGGTGTGACGATGTGCTAAGCCAGCTCTATGTTGAAATGAACCTCCCAAGAAGGAGAATGGCGAGCAATTCATGCAGTCGATGTTATAAAGTACTAAAGGGCAGCCAACGAGTATTCCGTTTCTAAAAGTCGAGCATCCCTATTATTTTTTTGTTCAATGGTTGAAAATACGAAAAAACCAATGCACCGGGGCACGATTATGTCAGGGATGCATTGAATGGTTAGGCATGAAATAGATGCTGTGACCCGAGAATTTAATCGGTAGCAGAGTTTCGTACCTGTTTAAAAGTCAGCCTAGACGCGATATTACAAGGTGTGGCTATTACGAATATAAGCAATATGAAATGTATCATACTTTTGTCACAAAACAAATAGGTTAATTAGATTTTGCACGAGAGGAATTTGGGAAATTAATTAAAGTGCAAGTAAAACAGCAACTTAATTACTATTTTCTGAAATATGGAGCTCATTTAAACGACTCGATCCAGTTTACTTTATTTTTAAATTATTCACAAGAGGTTTCATGAAAATAAAAGTCACAAAACAGTTAGTTTTGGTTGAAAGAATTTATGTTATTTCCCTGTAATAAACATCCGCAAGGTTAGCCGATGTTTAAAAAAAAAACGCTAAGGGAAAACTCTTCTTATTTCGTAGTTTTTAATTTCGATTGTAGATGGTAAATAGAATATATTTTTTTCTTCAGAAAGAATGGCCAGGCTAGGCCGTATTGCTTCAATAGAATAATGATTTACATTAAGTTTGTGGACACTTTCTGTTCCCATTCCTTTCTAGTATAAACATGCACACAACTACTGCGTTTTTGTCGTTGTTTGCACTTCACTCACATACACTTGCCTCGTATGCAAATAATCGGTCCTTTAAATTTAAACGATACTAGAGTGCTTTATAGTCTGATTTATGGTGGACATGAAATGAATCACTCTTGCCATCGAGTTCACACCAATCTCTCTCTCTCGCTCGTTGAGTATGTTCGCGTATTGCCCATTATTCGCACCTTTAAGTGCACGATTTCATATTGTATGAGATTCTTCTAGGTGGCATTCCTACTCAAACAGAGCACTGGTAATGAGTTGGAGTTACTGGAGAAGGATGGGGTTCAATTTATTGTACAATTCGAGTCGACAGTGACACCACCAAGCGTCGAAAGTATAATGCATCCTTCGTTGGTGTTTTTTAAAACGGCGTGGGCCGAACGCGTTCGATGACATGTTCTTCAAAGAGTGTTGCATGAAAAGTACAATCAAGCAGTAGCTATTCTTCATCGAAATAATTTAAAAATTTATAAATATTACAAAAATATGTTTCGCAAATTTTGTACACAATGGAATTAAGTTAATGAAGCTGAAAACGATTTTTTTATTAAGAATATTTATCAAAATAGAATGTGCTCTAAACTTATCGCCCCAACTAAAACTGCATATATTTTTTGTTTAGTTCACCCTTTAGCAGTCAACTGCCATCAGAATGTAAGTTATCTTTTGCATTTGCCTAGCTGTGTAGGCGTCAGAATTTAATTGAATTTTCCACATGCTTATGTTGCTTTCAGAACATGATGTACATACCCGATGAGATGATATTTTACGTATCGAGAAATAAATAAATTATGGAAAGAAGCAAACCAATATATACGGTGGAAAATAAAAGAGTTTTTACCACTTGCAATCTTTCTCTTTCTTTTGGTGGTGATAACATTAAGCGTTTTCTCCTTAATTCTCAATTCCTTACTGTCGTTGGTTGCTGAGAGTGAAATCAGCTTGGGAAAATCTACTCATCTTCGAAGGTAGCAGACACAACCAGCGAGTACTCGGGTACTATCCGGATATACACAAGAGAGCCCCCAGGGAAAATTGGGCCAGCGAAAATGATCCGCAAAATCGCGTATCCGATTACTCATTTATTTATTTATGTACTTGGCTTGTTGATCGCGTTTTACCATTTTCCAGCTGGTTGATTGGCTATGGTGAAAGCCTTGGGATAGCAAAAACGGGTGAAATAGTTTAAGAAGAAAGACAAAGTCATGTACTCTAGTGCTGGTTACACATTTTGATTCCAGGCCAATGATTATGAAGCGAAGGTGTCACTCGGCAGACTTTTCTAAACGCCGCCGCCAACCAAAGCTTGAGGGGATTCCTGTTGGGGTAAGAACTGAGTACAGAGCAAAACTAACTCACCGGACGGACCTTCAAAAGAAATAAAAGCGAGTGAGGGAGAGAGGGAGAAAGAGATAGAGTGAGATTGAGAGAGAAAGAGATAGAGAGAAAGAGAGAGCATCCGGCGTGGAGCTAACAAGTGCATAGTCGTTCATTGCAAAGATCTAAACAAAAATCTCAAAACATCTAAACATACTCTGAATGTGGCTACACGATGCTTAAGACGCAAGCTCAGCTGTCTTCCATCTTTGCCATTTCTTAGAAATAAGAAGAGGCGGTTGATAAACGGGGCACAATAGCGTCAAAATGGCTACAGGCTTGCGAACTGAATGAAATTACAAAAGGAAGAAACTTTCTTTATGCCGTGTGTTCTATTATTCCTTCACGTTTGGCTAAACCACCCGTTGGGCAATTCTGGTGTTAACTAACGCAAGGTACTACGGAGAAAGAAACCTCAGCCATCCCATCCTATACCACATCCCCACAAACAGAACCAAATGTTGATGTGAGAAACATCGGCGAAAATTATGATGTTTGCATATTCTGCTAATCTTCATCTCATTGCTTCTCAACATGTTTTTTTTTCTATCGTACTCGCATTTCTTATGAAGCGCAAGAGGAATCAATCTAAATCATAGAAAGCGCGGTTGGATGACGGTTGTACCGGATGTGTTGCCGTAGTTGCTTAATGCAAGCCATCCAAAGCGACAGGAATAATAAGCGACAAAGGTAGGCTTACCTCCAGGGCCACAGGTGACCTGTGTTAATGTTTCTCAGCATAAACAGCGATGCTTTGCTCAAGTATGTTGCACTGCTGGTTTATCATCATCTCACGAGGTGCACTGAGAAACGTTCTCCCATGCGCACACTTTCTATATTGTCAGCCATAAAAAACATAAACCACACACGTTGCTACTTGTATTATTCATCCATTGGTTTCAACATTAAAATTGTAGCTTAACCTCTGAAACAGACTATCTTTTTTATTTGTTGGCTTTATTGAATGCTTCAGATGATTTTATTATTTAGATTTAGGTCAATTGATGATGGTTTGATATAGGTATACATATATATTTGTGTCACAGTTGCAACTATCAAAGGGTAGTTACAGGGCAGTTGCTCTGCTGATTTTTTAGTCTTTCTTCACCATGTGCCAATAATTGAAAGAAACTTCAATGTGATCGCACATTCCTATTTCAGTTACAGCAACGCAAGCGCAACCTCCAAACCCCTTGTTGTGCAGTTAACCAGATCTTGTAAGCTACAAGGTCAAATTCTATTGACCATAGATCATTCAATTACTGCAAATTACGGTAACGATGTATTTAAACCTCTTTTTAACCCGCTATACCAATGTATCTAGAAGCAGGATTATCTTGATGCCTTCAATCCATCATTGAAGTTGCATATTTTGGAGTTTGCTTTTGGACGACGCTGCAGCTAACCTTTAGTGTGGGATAGAATCATCGTGAATGGACGTGTTTTAGTGGTATGCTAGCCAAGAACATGATTAATTTGAACACATATTTCTAAAACGTAATTTACGTATCGAATGAAACAGCTTGAAAGAGAATAGTGTCTTTCGATTGCTTCTCATGATTGTACGCGTTATTTACACACAACAACAAAAAACTGGAGCCGTAAAGCAGCCATAAAACTGGACATAAAACCCCAAAACGTAAGACAGTTTATTTGATTTGCACGTTTTTAATTCATTTCATAACAGTTCGATTGCACTGATCGTACGGTAGGATTGTGCACGTTTGAACACAACGCTGTATATAGACAATCAATTTGAATTGAACGGACTTTGTACACTATTTATCTTCTTCAGCACTTTTCAATGAATGGTGAGCATTTTTGCAATTTACAATGCCTTCTCATTGTGATGTATACTAATATCACCGCAAAAGCAAAGTCAGTATATTTGCATTCATCAATCAAACATAGTTGTAGTCTTGTAGCAGTGTTTTTATAAATAATTTCTGACAGCATATCACATCACTTTACAAGGATATGTATTTTTTTTATTTTTTTAGCATATTGATTCTTGGCTTGTTTTATTTCAAGTAGTGAAAGCGGGTGAAGTTTGTCCTTTAAAGTCTGGTATATATTTTATCGTCATGTAAAATGTTGTAGCAAATCGAGTGATTTAAATTTATAAAAATGCCGAATAAATGCCGAACGCGTTCATTTTAACGTTCGGATAACACATAAATAAAAAGTTAATTTTATTTGAATTTACTTAAATCAATTGAAAAAAAAATGTCCAAAATTTACAGGAGCGGTATGAATACACAACTCAAAACGAAACGATTCATAGTTTTTTTTTAATGTTTGATTTCAAAATATTTAAAACGAAGTGCGATTAAAGTTAGTTTGTAATAGAAAAAACTGATCATTTTCGGAATCTCGGGTAATTAGGTAGCACTGATAGTGTATGAGTATTGCGTTATGTAATCTGTCCCCGGAAAAGCATAACATCCACAAAGAATGCAATGTATTTCAGTCATCACGTTTGCTACTTCACATAAATGATCAATAATTAATAAAATACGCTTACTGTATCGACAGTGTCAAAAAAAAAGCATTAGAATTAGTAACCAGCCTAGTCGTGATACTCATTTACATACGCTCATAACATTTGCACAATTGTAGAAACAGTTCCTGATAATAGGATGACAATTACATCAAGTGAAACCGAGTAAATTATTCTATACGTAATTATTAGGTTGAAAAAATGGATTGCAAGGGAACAATTTGAACCTTTGGCAATATTTTTTACTCATTCAGCCATACATTCGAACACGTGTGTCTGGTCTGGTTTCTGGTTTAAATCCCTTGAATACGATGCTAAATGACTTCGCTGACACCTTTTAAAGATAACATCTTTTTAAACCGATAAAATAAAAAAAGGGTTGAATGTTCTGCCTTTTATTCCTAACAAAGTAGTTTCACCGGAGTTTGATCAATCTTTAGTACTTTTTCTCGTTTTAGGGTGTAACGAAAAAAGAAGGCCTTATTGCGCTGCTGAAATTACACATCGTTTCCTTCCTTCTTTCCTATTCTTGCGTTATCCGATATCTTGCAAATCTTTCTGCCAATCAAATAGCTAAAAGACACTTTTGTTTACTTTAATGAGTGCAAATTTCCGTTTTAATTACCTTCCTGTAATTTCCTGCAGTTTAGGAAGTTTTTTTGAACAGCTGTTAGAACTGTCCAGCAAAGCTTTTCTACTTCATCTTGCTAATGCTTTAATCCGCCATCCAGCCACCTAATTCATGCAAACACGTTTGGTCTAGGTTCAACAGTTTATGCCAAGCCTTTCCGTTGTTATGCTAACCTCTTTTAAATCTGCCGAAAGCAACCGGTAGACATTTAATTTCTCTATTTTATGTTCATTCCGTAGAACATAGTAGGATCGTAAATCAACGTTCTGGCAGGAATTCAAAGAGATATTAAAGTCTACAAAACCCGTTTTCTTAAACTGTACACCTTTGCAGCGTACAGTGCAGTAACAGTGTATAAGATAGCATTTTTAACAAACAAAAAATCCTTTAACTGATTTCAAAGAAAATAAATTTACCCTAGAGGAGTTTTTAACGCTTTAGGGCGTTTGGTTGAATTCTCCTATTACAATCATTCGATTTTTAATCAATGATGATTATGGCTGAAAGTTGTCGAAAACGTCAATACGTATGGCAAAAGTACAGGGCCAAAGTTGTATGTCGGAGGCCCTAAACATCACAGTTTTATCTTTATATTCCTTCGTTAATACTTTTTCCTATTTTCATCCATTATCGTTTATCTCGTGCGGCTTCTTCGTCTTGTTGTTTCGGTAATTAATTTAAAGCTTGTAGGATTAGGTTTATGCGTCAATCGGAGTTTGTTTCAATTTTGCTAAAACTGGCACTGGGAAACCACAGCAATTGCGTACGAGGCTACATATCTACGATGTTCGCGATACTCAGAGGGGAGTGGTTTTGCTTGCCCGGTCGTTGAACTCGCCATGTCTTTATTCTTCTGCTTGCAGGATTATTTCGAGATAGACACACAGCCACATTTTCACGTAAGATTCTGCAAATGAGCGTTCTTCATAGATCCTGTTTGGCGTGTACGTAGGAATGAGATCGCAAAACACTCACAAATGTTACGAAGTCAAGAGCATAAATAGGACAATAAAAGCTGTGCGGCGTTGGACAATTTGAAACATCGTAAAGAGCCGTTCAAATATGGAGAATCGTCGCTTTGCTGACAGGAACCGTCAACGAATTGTCGATTCCATTTTTAGCTCCGCTGCCACTTCTTTGAATTGCAGCTTTAGCATTCAGCATAGCAAAGGATAAGTGTCACCTTGCGGCAGATTTCGTACTGTACTTTTTTCCTTTTTTGCAGCGATTTTTGAAAGTGATTGTGCGAATTTGATTGTGGTCTTGTAAATTGTAGTGAGAAAGAAATTCACTCATAAGTGACGAGTGTAAGGCAAGCTGACACACTGTAGCACGAAACACATATTTGTGCTAGTACATATATTGAAATTCTGTGTAAAACAAAATAAAATTAAACATATCAAAACCAGAACTTCAACACCTATAAAAAAAAAAGCAAAACAACATTTGAATCATTCAAACAAACACAAAACAGTGACTGAATCAATCAAAACTTGGAACTAGATTAAATCCAACGTGTCTGTCGACGACGGGTGATTGAATGGGGGAGAGAGTTTGTTTTGCTTTCTTTTTGTAATTCGTAAACAACAAACGCGTTATGAATGATAAATCGTGCACCCAATTCTGCAACAATATACACGGTCATCCTTTTTTGTCAAAGCTTCTGCATGATTGTGCAATATTCCTTAACAAATCAATCACCTCATAAAAAAGGTTCAATAACCAGTGCAGTGCAAGGTAAAATAAAGCCTGTTTTGGTAAAATAATGGTTAAATTTATGCAAATAGCATATAGCAAAAAAAGAGAGAGATAGACAGAAAAAATACATCAATAAGTCAGAAGAATGAATTGTATAATCGTTTAAACATATTGCACTGCACCAGAAGGACTCGTGGATTGATTAATGCGAGTAAAACTTCAGCGCGTGTTTTCTAGGTCTCGTTTGCGAGGTGAATAATGACGTGCAGCGTGCAATTGATGATTCAACTAATCGTGAACGTCGGACTCATCTCGACGGCTGTCGGCGCGTTTTACTTCGAGCAGTCAACTACATTAGCGGTAGGACTTGCACACCCCATGACAGAGTTAAGTATCGAGCGAGAATGATGATGGACTCGCGCCAATCCTTTTCGGGGCTTGGGGCATGATTGCATGCGATTATAGTAATTGAGAGTCAATTACGCTGGATGATGCTTACTCTTGCCTTGGCGAAGCATCACACAACGTCAAACACACATAAAACACACAATGCGTGAGAGGTGGCCTTATGAACGTGGTTTTTATTAACCACAGAAATACAGATCAAATTAATTTTAGGTACAATTGGTTGCTCTAGTTGTTTTTGGTTGAAAACTTACTTTCCAAAACAATCGAATTTAAATTAGTAATACTACCTGGCCGTCTCTTCTAAAACATATACACTGAAATACAAATTATACAGTTGGTGGGGATTGAGTTCAATTGATGAATCGTTTGCTTTTATTAGTGTTAATTAATTTTATAATTGCACCAGTCTCCTTCCGCAATATTTTTGCAAGCTGAGGTAATCGTTCGTAGTTTGCAAATTGTGGCTGTTATTATGTTATGTTATGTGTTATTTGACTGTGGTAATATTTATTTGATTTTTTTCCATATTTTTTCCTTTTTAATGTTATTTACTTTAAAACTACTAAAATAAGTCAGCATAGTGATCTAGTTGCATAGGTTTATAGGCTATACACTTCTTTTGTGCAACTGATTTCATTTATCTACATATTTATTACACATTATTGCTTCCCCATCGCGTAGGTTGCCACATATACCCACCACAAGGTTGGAGCGATTTATTTTTATTGTCTATTGTATTGCTATGGATGCAAATGCACAAGAAAGTTTTTTTTATATTCTACAAAAAAAATAAAAAAATCACTGATCCCATAGGCATTTGATGTGGAACGACACAAACATCCCATACACCAGTGGTCGGCAAAGTACGGATCGCGAGCTCCATCAGACTCAGACAAATAATTAAGTTTTGAATAAAAGGAAACTTTGAAACAAACAAATACAAGTGCAAATTGTAATATTGTGCCAATTGCTGATACTGACAGATAAATTCCAAATTGACTGAAAGCATCACACAGTGACAATTTCTTTTTTCAATGCTTCAACTAAAACTGCCATCTCAACACCGCACAGGTTCTGTTCATTGCTATATATTTTGCAACGCAGCTTTTCCTTAAATTCATAATCGACATTTCTATGAAATTTAGCTCTTTCCTTCGGCAAGTTTGCTGACCACTGCACTTTATCATTAAAGACTGCAGAAGTGTTCTGAAACGAGGTAGATTTATTTGAGCAAGGCGTGTCCCTTACTATGGCTGTATAAATAAGCGCAAATATTACGCACACACACATACTTCTTCTTTCTCTTGATTCTGGAGAAAAACAGCAATTGACGGCAAAGATGGGATCGATGGCTTTACTATACTTTAAATACATAACATTTTGGACCGAATGGTGTTCATCTCATATCGTACCGATGACATCTTTCGTCTATAAAAGTGCAGTCAGTTTGATGTGTTATTCATCATCATCATCATCATCATTTGCTATCGGACAGAACCATCTCTATAGACGCTTCAGGGTCTGGGTTTGGCATTAAAAAAATGAAACGGTAGAAATTCTTCAAAGGTGGTTTCAAATTGATCAATGGCTGCGCATCAACGTATTTTCTTTCTGTTGCGTAGATTCTGTCGAAGATCAACTCTTCCCGATAAGGATGGATGCGGACAGAAAATGGTGTAACAATGTTGCGCACATGTTTGGTCGCCATTTTCTTGGCATCGAAGGCTTCATTCTGATCATTTGTCTTTCTTCAACCCGCCAACGTGCATAAATATAACAAGTAGCAAAGAAATGGCTGATATTAATAACTATTGTAATACGCCTGTACGCATACCTAACAGCTGCTGTACAGTGCACCTCTTCTTGTTAATAGCAGAATCTTGCAGAAGTTTTTTTTTTTTTTTTTTTTTTTTTATTAAAGCAGAAAGCTTGTGCAATTCAAAGTGCAAAGATATATCTCCACAATGTATTTTTACTCACAAATGATAAAATCCGACGTTGCAATAATGCAGCGAAAGATACTTTACTTTACGACTTTGGTTCGACTTGCAGAGTGCACAGCTTCCCATATTAATTAATATTCTTAATGGATTCAAATGATCGTAAAAATAATCGTGACACTTTGAATATGTCACCATGCCATTTCCTCACATGTAATTAAAGAAAAAGAGAGAGACATATGACACATAACCTGACGTAGTTTACCTTTCGCGTATCTATTATCTTCTTCTTGCCGTAAACGACCTCATGCCGGCCCCATTATAGGCTTACTACACTTTATTTTACCACGTCAGTCCTTCGTAACGAGTGACAGTACGTGTAGGATTCAAACTACGTATTACAGGTACATCGATTGTCGCACCATCATCAGCAAGCGCGGTACGTTATAACAATGTGGATTGAATGATCTTCAACCCACCCGCGTACACATGCAATGAAATGGCAATGTTACATCTAATGGACAATTATGCATCAACGCACCGCACTCGAACGGTGACATTTAGCAATGGTCAGTAGAAACGAAACACCTGTGGAATGAATCCGCTGTACCGTTTCCATTTGGACCGCAGGACGATCCAAGGACAAACAACTTTCACGCACGTTCTTTTATCTCTAGCGCCGTGATGTGGTCGGTGTAGATCAGCAAGAACATTGTGGTAGGTAGGTAGGTAAGGTAGCGCACCTTGCAGTGCCAAGACAGAGAGATCTGTTGCTTGGTTGCACAAAAGGCTTGCACTAAGTACCGTTAGGAATGTGCAATTATGTGACGTTGCGTTCCGTGAGAATGCTTTTGGCATCGATCCATCAAATGAAGGTTAAGTAGAGGAGGAGCAAGCAGGACGGATGCTTTGGGTGAAAGGATAAAAGTAATTAAAACATTTACACTCTCATTTACAACCTCTTAAAAGGTTCGTTTTTTTATGACACTTTGAAAATACATTTATACATCTCCCACTGTATTATAAAAGTAGTAATTTACGTTCCCTACAAACCTAAGATCATTGCCGATTGTGAAACATGACTTATGGGCATTTTGTTTCGATATGCGATCCTTAAGAACCTTTCTGACAGTATTACATTTAAAGTGCACGTTTAAGCATAACAATTGAAATATAAAGGCAAAATAACATTATTGCCCTTTAACGGCGGTTTAGATTGTGTGATCTTGATACGGAGAAGCAAAAACTTTTTCCAAAAGTGCAAGTCATTGAACTGCTCACGTACAACATCTTAAGACGAACATTTCAATGTCACATCGAGAACAATTGAATCTATAACCTCGCCGAATCAGCGCTTCGTACAAGGTGGTAATAATAAACACGTAAGAAAACTATAATCAGAGAGCAGCAACCGAAAAAGGAACTACAAAAACTGCTCTTTTTTTGCATGAAAGAAATAAAAACAACAAAATACATTACCAGCATACAATACACCACGCATCACATTCTCAAGAAGCTCAATGAAAAGGGCCCAACAAACAGGCTGTCAAACGCCGTAATGACGTTGTACTCACGCGAGCACAATCGTTCTTTACATTATGCGAAAGAAATAATACAATCGAGGGTTGTTGAGCTGATTTGGTCGTAAGTAACAACCCTTTACTACACAAGCAGTGTCCAAAAACGTTTGCATGAATGGGATATTTTTGAAACAAATTTTGTCGTAGAACCAACATATTGTATCGGTAGTCAAAACAGAACGGCAAGTATTGGGGGAAACGTGGTCGTAGAATGAGAATTATTTTTGCTGCAAAGCGCGGTCGATACTGGATCGATTGCAGCAATTTGTGTTTGCAGGACAAAAAATAAAAACAACATCGAATGATTATCGCAGCATGGGGAGCAGGGACCATGACGCTCTTTTAAAATACAGACTTTTTTTTACAGCCTCATCAGTCATTGTCAGTTTTGGGTCTTTGAAGCATCATTCAAATCTTAATGTGTCCTGACGTGGGTTTATTTTTTGCTCTTTAATGAATGCGTTACGTTGTGCATGTGGCAAAGATGGATTTGGGATAATTTGTTTATGAATTTAATGCACGTTCTTCGAGTTAGTGCAACACAGCACAGATAATACATTGATTTGGATTTGTGTTAAACTTTATCAAAGATGCGTCCACGAGATACCTCGTGAAGCTTACAAACAAATAAGCTAACATATGTTTGTCTTGTCAACCGCTCCCAACGGTGGGCATATGTTCACTTCGAGCTTCGGCTGTTCACTTGTAGTTCAAATGTTCTCCCTCCACCAACTAAACTGTTCTTGCATTTTAGAATCATCCTTCACAATTGTAATAAAAACTTTTTCTCGCGAGCTTTTGCGCCAGCCCGTAGTAGGGTAAACATTTCCTAAAATTAAAGTTCTATTCTTTTTGGCCACTCAACACTATGAAGATCACCTTGGTTTGATGATTTTTTATGATTAATGACCAGACACTAGATTCTATCCAAGTGATTAGCCAAAATTTAAACGGTACTAAATACTTTCGCGACCTCATTTTGCACATTAGCCGAAGCAATGTGGGACGAACCAACCAACCAATTTTTCAACCAGTAAACAGTCAAACAGATCGAAAGGATCGCTAAACCGTTCCTCCTAAAGGGTGCGCAACATTCAGGCGACACCGAGCGTTTGTAATAGCTTCGATTAGTCAGTGATTAGCTGGGCACCTGCGGAAAAGCGAAAGATGCGGAGGATGAATTTAAAAAATATTCACATAAATCTATGTCCCAACATGGCCAAAATATGTGCGATTGCTATTTGTCTATGTTAGCGTCCCGACCATGTCCCAGGATTATGAAAGGGAATGGAAGTCACAAGACAGTCAACGCAGCCCAGCATTGCTACAAATTAACACATTCTTTTGCGCGTGACCTGCCTCCCGAATGGAGCTTGTTGGTAGGACGAAACATGAATGAGTGGTAGATGCTAACCTAAGGGGATGGATATCGGCTAAAATGTATGTTTCGGAGCGCAAAACGTGAAACAATAAATCATTACAATTTGCCCCTGCTGAGCGATACTCCCAAATACGCAACCTGTTTTGGATGATAAACGAAAGTCCCGGAGGGTTTCGATCCGCCGAGCACGGTTCAACCATGTAAGCATAAATAAAAAAAGCGCAATATTTATGAATTAGAAAGAAAGAAAGAGACGAAAACAAGAAACTACACAAACAAACACTGCCAACCCGAACTCAGAGCATATCAAATGATCTTTGTAAGCGCATTTGACAGCGATAAATGGTTTCGTGTTTCGTGAAGCCTTCGTTCGAACTTGAATAAGACAAGCATGATAATCAAAGGACAATGATGAGATTTTTGTTTAATTTCTAGCAATACAAGGGAAATGGAAAAGGGATTTTTGGGGATAGGGATCACAATAAGCTCAGAGAGAATCAATATTGTTTGAAAGCGGGTTAAGCCTGTTTTTTTATCTCGTTGGTAGGGATGAGAACGTGTTTTTATTTGCTTTAAAATTATTGAAAATAAATTATTAAATAACACTCGAAATTTTTCAAATTGCCATTATTCGTAGAAGGAATGAAACAACACAAATTAGCCTTACAGTTTTTATTTGAAGAAGTTTTCGGTTGTATTCCGTTCACTATAAATATTAAAGTCATCGAAAAGCATAGACCGATGTGATGTAGCCGTTTACAAAATGTAGTTGACTTTTTTGTATTGTATTTGTATTATTAAAACATAAATTAATTATCAAAGATGCTACAAAACAATGTTTGCAAAATTTCCTTGCTTTTATTGTAGGTTACTATTGATGTAATAAAATCAATCATATTCATAGGTTTGATATTATGCACAAATGACCGTGACCCCATGACAGTGTGATCAATAAATGTTGTATTACACCCAAATGCTTAATATGCTATTGATGTTATACTAACGCTGCACTTATTGCCGCGAATGCTTGAGGGCTGCGCATAGATATTCTCAAACAACGACCCGCAGAGAGCGAAAGTGCGTCGTCCAAACCTGATATTACACCAAGACGGGAAGTAACCTTCTTTTCTGACATGAAAATGGATGCCATTGTTCTCGATTCTCTATGGACTGCGGATTCAAATTAAATCGTCTTACCATTTGATTGCCTTTGAGGTTCGACAGTTTCATTGCCTATCGCTACAGTATCCGATCCATACCACTATCGTTGATCTCTTTTTATTCCAATATACATTTGCGGTGGGACAAAGAGGGAGCATTAAATGTAGGAAGAGCAGAAATAATGCTCGTGTTCAAAGTAAAAAAAGCACTGACGTGCACAAGACACTTTAACTAACGTCAGCGCCCCTTTACCTTCATTTTACTGTTCATTCAACATCATAACAACAAAACAAAGAAGACAAACAAGAAAGAAAATACACAGACACACACACAGCATTACAATAGCCAATACTCATCATCTCATTCTCCACCCCAGATACATAATTTGGTTCGCAAAAGCTTACCTCCTCCGCCTCAACCATAAGACACGCTGCTGCTGGCGGATCTCCCAAGCTTTTATAGTTTACCATGGCACAGAAAACTCTCGATCGGGCACTTTGTCTGTCTTTTTTCGACGAAAAGTGAAATAGTTGTTTTCATTAAAGTAAAATTCAACAACACCCACTCCCAGGTGCCAGTGAAAAAATACTGCTAAACGGAAAGAAGCGGAAATTGCGCGAGAAATTCGAACCAAATTTCCCTTGAGCAAGCGGCATGCGCTAAAAGGAAGGTGGAAAATACTGACGAACCTCGTGATGGAACGCCACAATTGTGCAGTGTAAATAGTGTTTGTTTTTACTTTTCATGCCCATTTTGCCAGGCGTGCCTCCCCTACGCTGTACTTACGAACTGAACTAGAGGAGAGAGGTGTAATTTCACTCTTTACTTTGCTTACATTACTTTTTCCCAGCACCAACACTACCACCACTACCCTCCAACCATTTTCCGAAAACTCGAGCAACGAAAACGAAAAGAATTCCACTCTTTCTGCCATTTTTTCTCTCTCACGATGGTCCAGTATAAGAACAGAGTCTCGAGACAGAAAAGGAAAAATAAATAGTCCCAATGAATGAAAGTTCACCGGCGGGCCCTTTCACGGGCTGTCGCACGTTTGTGGATCTGGCGACCGTCTGCTTCCCTGCTATTGCAGCTCTTGTGTAGCGGAATTTCGGTCGATCTTACTTCCGAAAGTACAATGCAAGCGATTTTTTCTTGTTGTTTACAATTTCATACCATTTTATTCGGTTCGATTTTCCATCATCCCACATCGGGCCCCGTACAATTGCTTCCCAAGAAGATCTACGATATGAAATCGAAACGTGAAATTGTCAATTGTGTGCCAAGCAAACACGCGGCTTGCCATTTCAATGCCGTTCTTGATCGTGCACGTCACACGATGTCGCTGTTGGATGGGGCTGTTTGTTTTCCTTCTCTTTTTCGGTATAATAATACCTCGAACAGCAAAATCGGGATCCGAGACGAAGTGATGCCCTGAAGGCGACATTTGGGCTATTGAAATCCGATGTTTCGGAAAGTGATGAGTTGTTGAAATTTGCAAAACGAAAAAAAAAATGGAAAAGGAGCACGAGCAGAAAAGAACGGGTTCCATCGTCAAGACGAATCGTGCACATAACAAGATATTTTATGCTTCATGAAACGAAAGCGTTGTGAAGGGGAGAAACCATTTTTTAACGGCTTGTTTAGAGTTCTAGGAACAAACGTATTATTACCGAACATGGAAACATGTTAGAAGAGTTTCATTGCCAATGCTCTTTTTATTCAGTGGTTTCCTATTTCAAACGCTTATCAAATGACATACAGCTGTGTCGACACGGGAGGGCGGCGCACATAAGCTGAAGGAGAGTATGTGGAGTCGTCTTTGGGTACGAAGCTCTTTTATATCAAAACACTCTTGCAACGAATTTAATTGAACAAAATATCACATGAGTTGTTGATACTTGAGTTCTAACAAATTCCAATAAATCTACTTATGCAAACAGGCACAGCAGTATAGCAAGTGTTGAAAAATAACGTAAATAAGAGCTGCAGGCTTACAGAGGATCACGATCTTTGCTTTCCGTTGATGTATGAGATCAACTGAAGGAGATGTTAAAAAAGATACTTCAGCATACAACACAGCAATTGGTACTTTTTAACTCGAAAAATTAGTCGCAGTTGATACATTCAGCCCATCCATCTTCTACCGTCTAGTGTTTGCATATAATTGGTTACGCTTTCATACATGCTGTGACTGACAGGAAAGATAGCTATCTAGTTCTAACTACATTCTTCCACCAACCCAGCCAGTCCATCCACGTAAAAAACGGCAAGAATCAAGTGCACGGTACTCTGGTAAACATTCTACCGAGCGTACAATAGACCCGCATCGCATTTGAAGATACTATCTGAAGCAGACATTCATGTAAACATCTTAATAAAATCCCATAAACTCATCATGAAAGCGCAGCTGGAATAGAAGAGAGTCCAGCAACCACAATCAAGCAAAGAATGTGACGGTGTAAAGCAAGTTAAAGCCGGCGAAGGATTTGCTGTTGCTGGTGAGTGTGGTGCAATTCTTCAATTTGTTTGTAGCTCTGGTACATAATTGCCAAGACTGTGCTCCATAATTAACGATGAAAATATTCCACGATTGTGTTTCGTAATTTTACTTTTCACATTTATTCTTACCATCTAAATCGTGTCGTTGTTTCGTGGTCTAGTGACAGACAGTCGAAATCATCCATAAGTTTTCTTGTGCCACAATTAATTCCAGCCACAATCTAGAATCATCATTCAGTCTACTGTCTTGTTGTTTGTTTTTCAAATGACACCGACCGAAAGAGCCTCTTCAAGTCCTTGAGGCTTTGTGATTTATTGAGTATAGTGCCATTTTCCTAACAATAAATTGTTTCTTATGTTTCGGTGATCGTTTGTCCTTTTTATCTTTCTGCGTTTGTGAATCGTTGGAATGACGTTTATCTGTTTATCTGCAAACCTGTTATCTGCAAAGCATTTTGCTGACAGCTGCGTAAGAGCTTAAAAGCAAAGGCAATATCCTTCTGCCCAACCGAAGGACATTGCGCTTTACGTTTTGACTGTATGCATAACATTTCAACGCTACACAACTGAAGTCACTAGTTGTAATATGCTTGGTATTGACAGATGATGAAGTGATAACGGAAAACAACAAGTTGTGTATCCTCTTATGCACAATGAATAATGGAATAGCATACGATTCTGCTACAAACCATTTAGAATATTTATACTCTCATATATACGAGTACTAATTATTCAATATGTTTGCCAAACAGCCAACAAGATAATGCTATTCTTAAATTAAAATGTAGTTAAACAGATTGAACTACTGATGACCAATTAACAGATCTTAGGATATTTTAAAAATTTAATATTTTATTTTACATACTTGGTGCAAAGAACAGAAACACAAAACAGACATATAAAATGAACTTTAAAAAATTTAAATCTCGAAAACTTTTTCGAAAAAAAAAATTTTTTTTAGGAAAATAAACTAAACATAAGGCAAAAACTTAGGAAAAACTAAATATCGTTCAAAATTGATGACCTGCATTTAAAACCTATTATTATGCTTAAACTTTGCCTGAATTCAATAATCACGATAAATCAAGACAAATCTATGCTAAAGCATCGCCCAAACAAGTTTAAAAAGCTTACACAAATCCCAAAACCCTTAGTTACGTAAAATTGATAATTATGACCATTTCAGCATTTAACTGGTTCCCGAATACCAGCAAGAGGGCATGCGGTGGTATTAAAAACAAATTAACATAGCCGCCTCGTGTCAAGAATTCTTTCATATGTGATGCTCTTACTGGTCTTTTTTGAGTGAGCATGTGCCATGTGATGAACAAAAAGCAGTCGCCCGGTCCATCCTCGAGAGGAAGCAATAGATCAGAAACATGCGTCGGTACGCGCAATGATAAATCATTTCTATATCAAAGCGCTTCTAATTGAAAATTCACGACACAAAACTGCGCGCTTGTTGATTGATTAGTTTGGGGATTCCCCAAACTGCTGCTGAACTTCAAAAAGGTTCAGGGTAGTGTAAAAGTATTTCCTCTCTAAATGGGGATACTTTCAGTTGACCCGCAAAACGAAATACATTCAGATGTCAAAATGGACGTCGGTGATCATCAATAATTCTTCACGATGATACTTTCTTTGCATTTTCTTTTACTCTTGAGTTTAGATTAATGATATACTCCCAGAACTCGTGAAATTTGCAAATTAAGCAGAATAGGCTATAGCTCTAAGGCATCTATACTTGAAACAAATTCTTGTTGGATTATTTTGTTAGGTTACTAATCCGAATTGAAATAGTTCAAGGATGGATCGAATAATGGTGTCTTTCGTTTTTTAATTTAGAAAACTGAAGTTTTCAGCCTGCAGATGTCCAAATGTCGAGCAGCAAGTGAGCACTGTCGAGCAATCTTCAAGCAGTTTTAGAAAAAATAAGGTAGAACCTTGTTTGAAACTGATTCTAGGTTTTGTTACATAGTTATCCCATCCCATATTCTATGATTATAGTAGAACATTAATTTTCCATCCACTTCTATTTTTTATTGTTTCTGATCATTTTACGCAGACAAATGAAATCTTAAATCTGACTCAAAGTATTGAACAGCAACATGACATAACATATATTCTTCCGGCAAAATCCTAACCGTAGATGCATAAGTGCACACATCACCGCACACATTATCACCGTTACATGCTTCGGACAATGTGAAATTGAAAATTGCTTTGAAATCTCACATCCTTAATCCAGACAGCAATGACGACATAGGTGACACATTACGGCATCACAGCTTTTATGCGAAGTTTAGCTCACAAACTCACAATGACAGACGACAACTGAGACAGTACATAATCTGAATAATAGGAAAATCAACAATAACGTGCGCACATAATTTGCCATTACGACTTGGGTTTAAGATATGGGTCACGTCCAGATTGTTGACATCATTGTGTGGTATGCAACATGCATATCCGTTGAGTGCAGTGGGAAATTTTAATGTGCTGTCAGACCGGCAAAGATTTTTGCAACTGTTTAGGCATTTACAGGTGAATAAAATGCAACTGCGTACCGCATTGCAATATTGCCATTAAAAATACTTAATTTAATTAAGCAATGAAGTAAAAAATTAGGCAAATAATTTAATTCAATTGCAAAAAATAATGTTCCTATTGTCCTTTCTTTATTTTTTAACTCGTTGAACAAAATTGAAGAAACGGTTCAAATATAACATGTTCTTCAATTTGTTAACCAAAATAAAATCTATGTTTGGTACTTACTGATTGTTTTTATTAAATCCTAGTCAAAAAGGTGTCACATGAAGAGGATACAATTGTATAATTGTTTATTGCATTTATTGATTGATAAAATACCTGGAAAAAGAAAGAAACAAATTTGATTAGCAAAATTATTCATTAATTTATTATTTCATTTCAAATAACGTTTAAATGTGTATGTAAGCCTATAAGGAACAAAAAATCACATAACAATCATAATAATAATAATAATAATAATAATAATAAGGTCAAAAGCTTTAAAGATTATCTCGAATGTGAAGAACATACACCAATGCATTAAATTGGTAATTTTTAAACCTAGATATTTTATTGTTTCAAATTGTAATTGTATTGCATCAAATTTAGTTTGTCAAACATATACTATTTTACGAACACCATAATGGAAGTTTACGAACACCACCCTTATTAACAGGGAAAAACATTATGAATCACAAAGGAGTGCGCTTTATTGTCAGAATCGTCACCATGGCGGATGTGCTAACAAAATTTCGGCCT
>KB686091.1:23261-39973 GCA_000349165.1 Anopheles christyi
ATTATTCATTAATTTATTATTTCATTTCAAATAACGTTTAAATGTGTATGTAAGCCTATAAGGAACAAAAAATCACATAACAATCATAATAATAATAATAATAATAATAATAATAAGGTCAAAAGCTTTAAAGATTATCTCGAATGTGAAGAACATACACCAATGCATTAAATTGGTAATTTTTAAACCTAGATATTTTATTGTTTCAAATTGTAATTGTATTGCATCAAATTTAGTTTGTCAAACATATACTATTTTACGAACACCATAATGGAAGTTTACGAACACCACCCTTATTAACAGGGAAAAACATTATGAATCACAAAGGAGTGCGCTTTATTGTCAGAATCGTCACCATGGCGGATGTGCTAACAAAATTTCGGCCTGTGCATAAATTAACTATGTAAATTTACCTAAATTCCACTAAGCTTTTATACGCTTAAGGTCCAATATTTTTACTCGGGTTTTTTTTTTTTTGCACTAGTCAAACTAATAGGGTGATCAGTTTTTTTACTCGTGTTGTGGATGCTCTAAGAATTAGCACACAGAGCCGCCCATGCTGCGTCCTCGGTCATTGTTTTCGATGAGTAAAATGAAAACCACACTCAACTGCCGCCGGTCACTGCTCACCTCTTTATGTGACGGTTGGAGATTCCTCAGAATTGTATTAGCAAAGTGCCTAAAAGCCGACAAATTAGCACATTGCGCACGCACGGCAAACATCACAATGCTACCGAAATAGTACTGCCAAGCGTTGAACTTTGCGGTTTGAGCTAACCAATACGTCAATCCGTGTGACATATGAAGGGCTTGATTGTGTTTGTTGCATGGGCTTGTTTTAATTGTGAAAAGATAAGTTTCACAACGATAAAAAAGAAGAGAAACATATACAAACAATGTAATCCCGTTCATTCTTATTCAAAACTTTAAACTTCACGCATGGCACACATAATAAATAACATTGTTGATAAAATCAGAATTATCCATTTTTTTATTTCTCGTAAGGACGGCCAAATGTGGCCGTATGTCTTTGAATTATCAATTTGATGATTACGAAATATGATCTTTCAATTTTTTATACTTAAGTTTAACGATGACATGTCATGGAGTTGACCTACGAATGTTTCCTGTCAAATCGTGTGGACGAAATGTGAAATTCATGAAACGGGAACAACTTTTCTGCCTTGATTTGTTTCATTTTATTTGTTAAACGACAAAACTTTTTTTTTGTACCCTGATATTCTAGTAAAAATATGTTTCTCATGTTTGTAGTTAACTTTAGGGGAATGCGCATACAGATATTTTGAAATAAATTTAATAAAAATTCATCTTATCAAGCTGCAACAAATGTTACCGTAACATTTTCATAGACCTTAGTAGTTACATTTTGTACCCCATCATCCTATTCAATCTTCACCAACATAGACATATTTTTGACGCTTCCCCGCAACGCTCGCATGCAACTAGCAAACAGAATATAAATTGTCAAGTTAACCAGCACCAACCAATGTGAAATAGCCGTGTGCAGAAGCAGAAAAAAACAGTGACATTTTAATCCTGTAACCCCTTGGAAAATTTCAACTACCTGTACAGGTTGAGGTGGATTCCACGAGACATAAGCTGCTTTAGACAAAATCTAGCATTGTGCCACCATGAGTAAATGGCAGCGTATGCAAAGTATTTCGCATAGTTCATATCAAGTTCCAATGACATTGCTTTTGTCAATAAACTACACAAAAATTACACGATCGTGAATTTTGCAGTACTTGTTAAATTAACAAGAAGACGTTCACATCGTTTCAACTACGTCAAGGTTTAACCTTGTGACTAACGATAACGATATTTAAATGAGGGTGGTGGATGGGCTTTCGGAATGATACACAATTTACTTGCTCGGCGAACTAGTTTTAGTGTGTTGAGATGTTATGTTATTCTGTTGTTGCACCATTGTAATAACATTTTGCTTTTTTTAAACTTCAAGGAAAGTTAACGCAAAGGAAAAGTGAGAGTAGAATAAGATTCAACGGCATTTTTAGTCAGTTATTTAAACTAATAAACGAATACACTTTCAAACACAGTACTGATCATACACCCGGGTATTTTGAATGATATTAAAACAATTTTTGACTAATGCTAGTCAGTTTTTCAGAAAGAGAAAGCATAAACATGAAGATCGGCTGTCAATCGGAAGCTGATTTACAGGTTCCTACCGATTTTGCCATATCGAGAGATTGTGTTCTTATTTTGTTTGGTTTATTTTAACACCACTCTCATGGTAGACGATTTGCCATGGAGAATAAAAACCGCGTCAGTTGAAGACAACTTTAGTGAAGACGCTAGAAAACTAAGCAAACCAGCCAAAATACAATAGACTCTGGAGGTTCAAGACGACTGAAATCCTAAAATATCTACAATCATTCAGTAGTTTTCCATGCTGACGTCGCTAGCTTCAAGACTCTTGAATGTTGAGACAACAGGCCTACGCCGTCTTGTGACCCACCCAATCCATCATGTTTTCGATTCTCCTGAACATAGACATGGAAACTAGATCAACTTCGCTTTAGATCTGAATACAGTTCACTGGAGCGGATATCATCTAACATTTGATAGATGAACGGTAAAGAGTTCACCCGTTGTAGAAAATGCCATGGCTAGCTACAACGCCCATCCGATATTTATAATCTTTCCTTTAAACTCGTAAGAAAAACGGAACGAACGCACGAGACAAAAGGGTAGCAGGACAATCAAAACCTCGTATGACAATAGAGCATGTGTCATTTATAGCTTGACGAGTTACCTCATTTTTTGTTTCTCAGGCACATATTAGCCTTCAATCGAATCCAAATTTCCCTTAAACTTAGACATTCGCATGTTTAAGTTGTTATGCGTGTTAGGCAATGCGGAGGGAAAATTCAAATTTTTAAACATATCAAAATAACAGCAATTAGCAGAAACATGGAACAGTGACGTTAGAAAATAATAAATTAAAATTGCTGCAGGCGTAATTATAAAAAGCTGTTAAGATTTATGTTTGTTTCGGAAAGTAAAAAAAAACATGACAGAATTCAAAACAAATCAAATCAAACAAGCATTCGCATAAAAGATTGTGGGAGCAATGGAATATCTCAGTTCACAAAATGTCGTTCATTGTGAAATAAAATAATTATTCTCGTTTATAAAGGCGTAACGGGATACAAGCACATAGTCAAGCGTGTAATATGTAACGGACATGGTAAATAATTAAAGACAATTAAGAATGAAATTTTGAAGGAGTAAAACATCGTTTTGAATTCCCTAAAATAATATCAGGGACTATACGTTCATTTAAAATATTGACTTAACAGTGCTCAGCATATTTTTATTAACTCTTTTTTTTGTTGTAAAAACTAAATCTTCGCAAATTTTTTAAAAGACATACATATATGTTCTCACAATCCAAGCGGACAATTTGAACTTATTGACATTTAACGCTTCTCATTTGTTCCGCAGCGCCGGACATGGAACACCGAGCAAGCAAAACGGAACTTTACAAATTAAATACCTAGATGTACGATGAAGTACCAACACCAGTGATGGCCAAAAACTGAATGCACAAAGCAGAACAGCAGAGTATCACATGCACAATATTTCGAATGAATGCAATACGTCGGAAAAAAAACCTCGTGGGTGAAACTGGGCACATGCAAATGTAGCACCCGTCCAAGATGGCGATGGCATCACTGTAGTTTTTTTTTTATGTATTGCAGCACGAAAAAGAAATGACCAACGGGATGCTGTACTACGCTACCTGCATACGAATGATTTAAACTCGCTGAGCAGACCTCCTCAAGAAAAAAAACGGACGCTACAGTAAAAGGGGCCACGAAACGTTATGAATTGTCCATTGAAGTCGAAAACCTTCCAGCACGCATCATCCTTGCGAGCAGTACACATTAACCCGACTCGTAGAGGTGATGATGTTAACGAACTCGTATACATTTTGTTGTCCAGTTTCGTCACCTTCCTAACGAGCGCAGGAAGAATCATGATGAACTAAACATTTGTGGACTGTGGTCTGTGTCTCTGTTATAAATTATAAAGCTCTCCAAATCGTATGTGAAATCTACAGAGCTGGATGTTTTTTTTACCATCAATTCCAAGATCTACAGAGTTTTAACACACTCTTCCGCCATCTTTTTGTCACTGTCTTTTTTTTCTTTTTCCTGTCATATAAACTGATCAAACATCTTATCCCAAAGAAATAGGAACATTCCCTTAAGCAAGCCTGTATTAGGCCAACTTGACCGCGTAGGCCGTTTGCGCCAAAAAGAAGAAGGAACATTCCCTAATTATTAACAGGGATTCTTTTGCCAAATATGCCGCATGTTGCGCACCTCTAGAAAAGTACAAAAGCGTAGTAATACGTAGTTTAAGATTTTTCAAGTTTTTTTTTAATAAACCATATGGACACACATGGTTTTGGGTCAAACTTTTGTATGCGCCTAGTATGGGTTGATTAACAGGCAGGAAAGTTTACGAAGAGCCGGGTGAAAGCGTCAAGCTGTAACCTATGATAATTTTAATTTCGTTACAAACCCACAAACAAGTACCTTCCTCTTCACTCAAACTCGACAGCGGCGAGCACCTTGGTACTTTGTTGACGGGACTATACATCGATGTACAACGATCGTGTGACTCTCGTCAGCTGCACATATTGTTAGTGCCGAATGGCGCCCAACTGACACAACATAATCGACGCACGCACTCATTGCTTCTATGGGCGTTAGCCTGACATGATGCGATTGTACGTTAGTTGGCCCTTTTTCTATCAGCTATTGTCTAACGTTACGTACGAACAACAGTACATTAGCCGATGTTACACACAAACAGTCATTGAAAAACATTAGTGTTTCTTGTGTGGGGGAGAAGGGAAAAGTTCCTGTATTCCAAATTAACCAAGAAGCAGTCGTGAGCTTTTTTAGGCATTTGTTTCTTTTGCATACTATCTTACGCCATGAGTCATGCGCGTCTACGCATAACAATACGTAAGCAATGGCACGCGCAGGCTTCAAACACAATGGGCAGATAAACTATGCTGGATAGTCGAGTGGAATTAGTTTGAGGTGTATGTATTGTACTTTCGTGGAACAATTCCACCATCATCTTTAGCATTATTTAGTTATTATAGAACACTGATTTATAAAATGAATACATTTTAATTTAAAAAAAATCGATCTCAAAGATCCATCAGTATAGTAAGGTAAGGATATCTGTTTTGGGTTCAATTCACGTGTCAAATGTGCCAAACAAGAAGAAGGAGAAACATGGAGTTACAATTTCGCAATGACAATTATTACAATTGAACGACACCGAACAGATCGCTTAATCAAGAGTATCAAGTTAATACAATCAAAGTTTCGTTTTAAGAAGAGTTTTGAGAAGCAAAAGGAACGGTAAAGAGTTTCCTTTACATAGCTACCATAGTTCGATCAAGATTCAAGAGGTTATATTAAGACAAAAATAAGAAGCCATTCGAGCTTGTAGACGGCTATTCTATTATTTAAATAGGTTTTGTAAACAAGCAAATGCTGTTTATGGCAAAAAAAAAGGAATTCTAATTAATTGCCGCAAGCATAATGTACAGCAATTTCAAACTATTAAGTCATATAGCGGGGAATAATTTACTACTGCTTCATTTACATGCTTTAATATTATTAATTATTATTAAAGAATATTAATTTCGTTAGCGAAACGGTATATTTATTTAGATAAGGCGTTAAAATGAATAAAGTCAAATTAGCTTATCCAGTGTGCATAGAACGGGAATGGCGATTGCAACAAATGGCACTATAGAGATGAAATGAAATCCACCCAGGTCAAAATCACCGACGCAATGAGTTGCCAGATTCTAATCAAAGTATCTCACTACGGAAGAAGGAAGCTTGAATCATATCGTTTGGTACCGGAATGAACCCATCAACAGTAATGCACCAGATATGGGGCACACTTGACTCTCCCAGTTGACTCAGAAACAAAACAACAAGGGGAACAAAACGAACACTGAAACATCATTAAACCATTGGCGAACTAATCACCGTCTTTCGACAGCGGTCGAAATCACCTGCATTAGTGGCTTTCTCAATTTCCATAACCATAACCTTTCCTTCTCTCCCCACGCAACTGTTCCGCACAGCTTTGACGCAGATGGGAAAGGGAAAAACGAACCGTAGTCCACCGTAATGGACTGCTGCCGTTTGCTGAATTCAATTAATACACTTTCCACGCCTCGGTGGATATGAACGTTTCGTTACGACATACCACAACTAGCACCAAACTAGTAACTGGAATAGGGAAGCGTTCCCCAAAAACTGGCACAATCTAACAGTAGTTGCAATCTGCTGATCGACACCATTGACTCCCTCACACACATCGTTGTTGTGTATCGCAAACTTTACAAATCACTGCCAACTTAGAAACAACGAACAAAAGCCAATGAGAGGTGAATTCGTGTAATATAAAAAAAACACCAAACTACTGTTATAGCGTCGATGCCATGGCCAGTTAAGATTTCATCGCGCAAATCAATTCCTATATCACATTCAGTGTTTATTTGAGAGCTGAGCGTTACACTTACATTCTTCCTATTTCCAACGATCATGCAACGATTTCAAAAGACACATGAACGGATGGGTGATCATTTGACCTCAATCACGTTTTGCAAGAGAGTGTTGTAAAACCGCACTCAACAATATTTTCGGTTTACCTTCGCTTTAACATAGATAATTGTGGTGACGGTGCGACCATTGCATTAAAAAAAAAAGTCTATCGATATAATTCCGGGAGCAGGAAACGGTTCCAACAAATTAAAAGTGATTTATGAACGGGAATCTCTGTTTAATTTCTTGTTTCACTTCGAGAACTTACTGCGATCCCTTTAGAGAATGATGAAAAAGTCCAACCCATGATATTTATTTGTTTGTCTTTTTTTTGTTCATTTTGCTCGCAGCTGGAATCCCGGAATAACCTTTATGGGCTCTACTGAGCCTCTGTGAAACGGCGGTAAGCGTTTGTGAAAATCTGATCACAAGATCATATAGATTAGCACGCGATGAGGAGCCACTTATACCGTAGAGAGAGACATCACGACTTTCGGACACTTAAGAAGCTTGCTGAATTGTTTTTTTTTATGAAATCAGAATCCCACGTGAGTTACCACTGTTCTCTTCTTAGTCTTTTCCGTAGACAAAGTAGTACAAGGAAATGACGCAACATAAATGCACACACTGTGTACGGATCATTATTATTTTCAGTGAGCTCAAGACTGCTACAAATGTCACGATCAACGTTAAATGTCAGAGCACGCTGTGTAGCTATGGCTACGTACTCTACAAATCGTTTGGAGTTGTAAGTTCAACGATATGTTTTCCTTTGCCAGGTGGGAAATTTTTTTTTGATAATGTTTAATATGGTGTACCACGAAATCCACGTATGTTACGTAGAAAGAATCCAAAGATTCAAGTTCAATTATTCAGTTTTATGAATTATTGTACAATAAAAAAATTAATTAAACATTTCATTACTATCTAGCCTTCACGAAAGATTGTAAACAAAACAAACAACCGCCTGGATTGCATCCTTCAAATCATTATAAGGCTTAAAAAAGAATGACTTAAGCAGCTCTAATAGCCAATGATTAATAATTAAAGCTTAATAATTCAGCTAAACTGTGATATAAGGATGCACTGAAACAAATTGATCTCACTAAACTAATCCTCGATCTCTACGTCCCTCAACTTACCCCCTCAACATACTTCCCAACTCAACTCAACTTACTAACATATAACCTCAACTCACTAACATTTCACTGACAAAACGGACTGCGATTTGCAAACCCGTTTTCGATAGCATACTAACTAAGCATTTAGAATAACTGCTAGGAGCATGGTGAAGGTGAGCATTTCCCACTGACATATTTCATCGCGAATGACGCTTGCCGCTCCATGTGGAGTTCCATCAATACCGAAGAAAGTCTGGACCCAATCAACAATCATTCGCCATGTCATGGCCGGAGGAAATCTATCAAATCATTACCAACGATGCGCTTTCACGAGAGCCGCAATTTACATCTCACGGCCACGATATTTGACAGCAGAGAGGGTGGCGCTGGAGAACTCGGTGGTTAAATGATATTCCACTACGTCGAGAGCATCGGTCACACAACAGAGAAACCCCATTTCATCTAAAACCACCCTTGGACATAATCCAAAGATTATTAGAAATAAAATCACCCTTGGCCTCGGGCCACACCAGGAAATGCCATCCTCTTTCTCATTTTACAGCGACGACGATAATTTCAGGTGAAAGTGAATCAGACGCTGGCGGGCAGTCACCAGCACTCATCTTTCGATTGCAGTATGCAAATGCTCATTTTAGCGTGCGCCGGAAAACAAATCACACAGCGTGTCTATTGTACAATTTTCATCCATTGGAAAAAAGAACAGGGGAAAACAAATAACTCAAACTTCTAAACAATACCTCATCCGCCCGGACCGGTTATAATGGGTGGCTGGTTAAAATAAACGCTCCCCGAACATAACATCAATCTTCCGCACATCATACCACCAGGCCCAGCTTTAATGCCCTACGGTGGGATCAAAAACAAAGGCACAGATCTCTAATGCCATCGTGCAGTGGAGTGCTTCATAGGGCACGCACTCAACCCTGTCACAACGCCCTGTACCTTCGTCAAGCTTTGTCCGCTTGCGGTCCACGTTTAGATGGCTACGTTTTTCGAATTCCCCCACCCTACGAGTGGATGCTTTTGACGCCCCAAATAAATTCATTTTATTTGAGTGAGGAAAGTTGAAAGTTTGAAGGGCGCCATCATAAACGTTGCATCCGTTCAAGCCACGCTTTTTTCCTCCTTGTGCCTAACTGGATTCACTGGGATGCAGTACCACAACCAAAGCATTGTTTAATTGATTCGGGCTTTTTCTTCATCATACCGTTATCCAAATGTTGTGCATAAAAAAGATACTTTTTTAGCGTCGAGTAATTAAGGATACGATAATACTGAAAGGTAAAGAGGGGAGCAGTTAAAACAAATTAAACCGTTTGTGTTTAAGAACCGTTTGTATAAAAATAATACCCAAGTTCCTTTTAATTTATTCTTTTTTATTATATTTTTTTAATATGAACTATTTGGAACAAGTTTTAAAGCATCTGTGCGCACATGGCTTTGAAAACTGCGCTGCGTTTAACGTCATTGATGAAAATAAAGCCCTTTAAGGGCCTTTTAGGTTAGCTTCTTATTTTGATAAACGTCATTGTACAACTCAATCATATTTAAACTGTATTTCCATAGATGCGTAATGAAAGACAACATGATACCAGACTAATCAATTAGCTAAAAGAATCTTTAAGAATATCGTGTGGTATTGTAATCCATGTTTCCAGTGTTTGAAAAAAAGCCAAGTTCAAAGATAACCAAAATATGAAACAAACATCACCTAGTTAATGGTGTGAACTTTCCATCATAATCCTCCTTTTCCTATTTTATTCTTTTTTAACATTGTCCTATAACGTAAGACGATCGATAAAAATCAAGAAACACAAAAAATAAAATAAAGAAAAAATAACTCAATGCATACTTCTTGGTAGAACCGGCGGCATGAATAAAACATCTTCCATCGAGGCATCTTCTGTAGATATAAAACCTTTTTTAACGCATACATCCAACTTTTACGTCAGTAATATAGTACTACTTAATTTAAAACAAAATTATAGCACTCTATTATTCAAATGTGATCCAATATCCAATAATCTACTATGTAGAATGAATGTACATATCAACGAGAAACGTTATATGATTCTGCTTGTTCATTTTCTTCGTTAGGTACAGATTCTTTGAATTGCCCCTAACGATTTATCTGGTCGTTCTATTCACTAGCTGCTTTCGGTTCGACGCAATAATGGACAGAAATTGAAATGTTCCTTTGGTTCCCTCCAAAGAAACATTCGAAAGATTTCGTTTGCGCCCGGTGAACAAGCGAGAAACCTTCAGCATTCCTACCATGAAAGGCGGCAAGAAAAAGAAACTTCACTTAAGACATCTATATTATTTGGTCTAGCCCAGTGGTAGGCAAAGTACGGCTTGCAAAGCACGGCCGAATGCGACTCTATAGCTCACAGATTGCGATTCTTAACAGCTGCTGGATTCAGATTCGTTCGCGAACGGATATGTTCTTTGTTGTTTTTGTAAAATAAGTCATTTGAAATGAACTACAAATAACAACAGATATTATGAAACACAATATCATAAAATTTACATGAAAATATCATTCTCAATATTCTGTTTTGGAAATATACTATAAGTATATTTTGCTAATGGTTAATGCTTGGAGAAATATTCCAAATGAACAGAAAGCTTTTTTTGGCATGTTATAAATGTAGGAAAAATAACGTGACTTACAAATGTAACAATGCTTCGAACTAAAATCTTATTAAACGAGTCACTAATGCCAAAAAAATTATCTTTGCTTCTGTTCCTCAAACTTGATATCTACATAGCTTTGAAATTCGGTTCTTTATACCGACAAGTTTGCCGATCACTGATATAGGCCTTCTGCCACAACCGTTCTCTTGCTATGAAGAAACTTATAAAAGGAGATATTAACAAACTTGCTGACATCAGAAGTATCCGTCTGACAGGAGGTTGGGGAGTTTCTTATTTTGTGCTGCAATATTATTGTTGGTACTCTTAATCTCAGTACAAACGCAAGCCACAATATAATGTAGTCTGTTGGAACCAGTTTTCTTTTCTTTTTCATTGCAATCGCACATACTCTCTATATAGCTTCTTTTTCGAGTTTTCTCAACATTTGCTCGTCGCAACTTCCTCAATTTCAACATGCCGTCTAGCTGGTAAAACAACAGACCAAATAGAATTAAAATCGAATGAAAAATATTTTCATTACTTCCATAACTTGTCTGCAGTGGTACCATTCCGACTTTGCTTCACGATGCGTCAAAGGTATGAAGTTCTGGCAAAGCAGTCGTCACACATGGAAAGCCATAATTATCATTGAATATGGCTTTGCTGCACAATTGCATCCCACATCAACCCGGCATTTCCACATCAACTCATTTCAACGCCTAAAGGTTTGTTCCAATCAAGGCGGTTCCTTGTACACAAACCAAACGCTTCTCACATACATGAGAACAACCTAGTACCTTGTTCCTTAGCATGCTGCTTGATTTTGGAGCTAGCTGAGCTGCAATGAGGAGATCGATGCACACGAATCACTCCATGCAATAAAACCGCACTACAAAGGTATCCTGTTGTGTTCTACGTGTGCATGTCAACGACCCCACAAGTACGTGTGTCATACACTCGCAAACATATCCGGGAGAATATCTGCATCTATTTAGTCTAATCCTATCACCTGTCCAACCATAAGTGAGCACGCGATTTATGCATTCATCGACGGGGTGCAATTACCATTCAATAGCACATCGTAAGCGTGAAAAGCACACAAGAAAGTTTCTCTACAACCCCTTCTAAATGAATCGTTCTACATGCAAAAAAAAACTGACTCATGCACGGTGAAATTGATAAATGCAGTTTTCTAGTAGATTGATTTGACTATTTTCTTCCATATGCTTTATGCTTTTGTTAAAGCACAAACTCGAATAGTAATACTGCATAAAACATTTTAAGGAAAGACTATCGACTATCCATCTTTTAAAATACAGCCCGAGTGTGGTGGTAGTGTTATTGTTATAAAATTTTCAATTCAAACATAATTAGAATAAAATGTAAACCCCATTCTTCACATTACTAAGATAAACAATACGGGTCCGCAACTCTTGTTAATTAGTTGTTTGCAATGTTGCTATTTCTTTAAATTTCAGTTCTGTTCATATAGTATTTCAGACCAAATTCAACATTAATGTTTTCATCGGGTAAAGGTAAAGGTAAACACCTGGTAAAACCACTGAAAATGTATGTACCACTAGTGTAGCGTACCGATGTACTGTTACCTAATACCAGATTGTACAAAATTTTATTACTAACTGATCTAGTGCATAGGGCTGAATTTGAAGGAGGACATAAGAGGAGTAACAAATGTCTAGCTAGATGAAAAGGAGATGAGATAGTCTGGAAAATACTTAATGTATCTTATATACATACAAATTTGTATTATGCAGATGTAAAGTCATCTGAATAAAATGTAATCGTTTTATAAGCTATTTGGCATACTATCACCTGTGTGGTATAGTATTCCTAAACGATTATTACGAACCATTTTAAAGGATAAGCGGCTTCCATCGGCATGGAAGACAAAATTCAAATTGTCATCTAATGGTTAATCGTGAAATGAAGCCTCGCCACTGTGTGGATATAATAGAAATGTCACCCTAACTATCTTCTATTGAGGTCCCAGTGAAACGCAACAGAGAAAGCCAACCAAACACCCGCTTGGGGAAAGGTACTTTGAAATTAGTGTATCAAGACAGAAACCGCCTAAGTCACGATGGTGAAAGGCAACACAATACATCTTCACACCGACCCAGCATCCGCTGCCATGCTTTCCTTAAGTGACTAGAAGCAATAACTCCACACGTCAAAGGCAATTAATCATCTACCATAAGCTGTACCAAATGTCGTTAAGCAACTGCCAACCGTTGCGGTAAATTAAAGCGTAACTTTAAAAAATCACACCAGCTTGCCCACAAACTCAATGTGCCTTTCTAGGTTTAACTTTGAGGACGGTTCTACCAACAAACTTTCATTGAATCGTGTTTTTTTATGTTATCACCAAAACAGAGCACGAATTGTTCTCATCCGTATAACAGCAGCCGGATGATGCCTGACAGCCGATCCATATAATCGTTCTTTACATCGCCATGGAAAGCGAAATGTCGAAATGATGGAAAGGGAAACCGCTAACATTTTCTTTAGCTGTCGTTAATAATACTAAAGGAGCGGAAAAACTTCCCACACCGCCCCTTTTTGCACCCTCTTTGAGACAGAAAAGGGGATGAAAAGAAACGCATCAATAACCCACAGCCTCAAACCCTCAAGCGGTTGCTAAAGGGATGACACCTTCCTCACTACCTCGGTAGTGTTTTTGTGTTTTCGCCCCTAGAGTAGTATGCGGGACCGGGAAAGGTTTGCTCTGGGTCACTAGATAACGAGGTCAATGGCTTGCAAGACTTGATGGCAGGGTAAAACATAGTAGAACATAACCAGCCCAAGCTCGCTTCAACCGCCAGCAGATGAAAAATATGAGCAACTGAAGTGAGAGCTTGCGAAACGGAGGCTACCTTACCACCTTCCAAATGCCAACGACATAAATCGGCGTTGATAATAACTAGCGAAATGATCCTAACTTTGTCTTTAATCTATTTTTTCTCGCCCTCACCTCTCGCTATCTCATTCAAAAACTTGCGAAAAATTATCACCGCATTGATCAACCGAAGCATCATCTAGAGGGCAACGCAACTACTGGCGACGTGATATGATGCTGAAATGATTTCCGGTCATTTCTCGGGATACTATCCGACTGCAAAATTGCCTATACCAGACATCCGTTCACCACCCGCGCAACAACCACTCATTCATTCCACCTTGGACACGATGATGTCGACAGAAGCTGTACGAGAATGGAGCGATACGATACGATATTGCAGCGGTGGTTGTGGTTAAGCGTTTACACACCCACCGGGAGCAGAGTAGAGAAAAAATAACTATTGTGATCCTCCACCACTTGTGCGGTTGCAACAACATTGCGACGGCGCTGCGCAATCGAGCCAGATGCACAAATGCAGTGTAATAAAAATGAACGGTTTATGTTGCGGCTGTCACAACGTTATGACAAATGGTTAGGGTCGATTATAGCGAAAAGTGAAACAAGCGACCTGAAGATCGACTCTAGGAGATCGCAAAGGAGCGATCGAAGTAGTTGAAACTGGAAGCTAGGCATTCATAATTTTTAAGCGTGACAGATTATCCGAAGCGTTGTTCAAAAGGAGCTACAGTGTTGCAACAAAGCTATATGTTTTAGCAGTTTTTTTTAAATATCAGCTAAATGCTGACACGAACGAAGTGTACACACAAATACATTTTATATTTTTTTATAAAAACAATTAAACCAGGTTAGCAGAGCTTTATACTCTTGTGTTAGGGGTTTTATTGTACAAATCTTTTTTTAAAACATACACATATTTTTGGTCTTTGCTGACGCATCGATATCCATGTCAATGCCCTTCAATACACAAGTTCCCGTATAATTGTATTTGACTACTTCTGGTGTTCAAAGACATTGTTCAGTTCAAATACGTCTGGTAAAGAACCTGTTTGGGTGTGCTTATTAATTGGTGAAAACATAATGATCATCTAAGGCCGCTGCATTGCTCTCCTCACTCTTGCTTAAAAAATGCACTCGCACTTTCCTGTACTGTCTTACGTGATGCATCTGTTCGTTCATTGGTACCGGAAAAAACTCCTACTGGATATGAACCACCCATCAGCATTTTCTCTACATTTCGAGTGTGAGTTAACATCTCAGCATGGGTAAGTTCGCATAAGTTATATTCTGCTGTATTTATTATCATCTCCAATAGCAGTAACCTGTTCACCTACCAGTGCATCTCTATGCGCTTTATATGCGTGTAAAAAAAAATGTCTCGTCGGGCGAAAAAATAATCGAAGTGAAAATGCTCCCAACTAGAGATATCGAGAGTGATACCGACCAACCTTTTTTTTATAAAATCGTACACCTTTTCACTGGGGCACACTTTTCTGTGTGTTTTTTTTTTTTGCTCCAACAAACAGCAGAGGCAAGCAAGTTTCCTCTTGCAAAACGTCATTCTTTGCCTTTCGTTTAGCCTCTTTGCGCGAATGTGAAAGTTGTGGGCTTATCTTATGTTTCCTCCCGCAGCGTTCGCTAATTACAAGTTTTATCGCATGTGCGAAAGCATGTGAAAGGGAAATAGCGCAAGGGGTTCCTCATACTCGACCGAGCCATCACCTTAAGAAAGACATTGAAATAGGAAAAGATGAAGAAAATAAGTTCAAGATACAACATCTAAACTAAGCCGTTGTCCCGTGCCGATCGACTTTGTCCGGTTCGTCCAGACAACCACCAATCGCCCAACATCGATCAATCGATCTGCTCGATCAGGTATCTTCTCACTAGCAAGCAGTGCCTCCGCAGTGATGGTAGGTGATCTACTAAACCGATATCGATTAATTACAGTGTGGTAAGCATCGCCTGCGGGCAGCCACAATACACGATCGCACCTCGTCTGACCAAGAAAGTGTACCTATCATCAACAATATCTGTCGACAAGTTTTCTCTCGGAAGTGAGCAGCAAAAAACAAAAATAACATGACGGGTCGTCAACGTAAAGAGTCTTCCAAAAACCCCCGGAGTCGAAGTTGTCTTTCATTTTCGCGTCATAAAATCCTGCCAACAAACCCATACGATTAATATAACCCATTTTTCTATCCAGGATAAATGTACCAATTATGACCATAATAGGTCATTGATATAAAGATTTTCCTGCTGTGTAAGCTTACTGTGGGTGTAATTTTTGAGATTCTGGACATGGTTTCTGGAAGCATGTATTCTTGAAGTACAACTATCACGACACCAATGGACAACATCGATCAATCGGCAAAAAAAAAAAATCACATTACTCCCTCTGTATGGTTTGATGGTTCGTTGAACTGAAGGAGAAAGCATGTTGATTTCGTTCCCTGGGATGCGAATTGCACCTCACCAGGAAGGTTTTTGGTACCCGGGGAAGGGTACGGCAAGAGGCTAGGATAATCGGAAATATGAAACAGAGCTTTTGCTCAATTATACTGGAGAAAGGTTGCTAATCTAGTTTCAGTGATCTGCAAATGGTGTTTGTTTACACATTGGTGGTTATTCTTTTAAAATTGTTCATCGTTTAGACTGAACTAAGTTTTACGTGATGTTTTGTACATATTTGATGGTAAATGACGTAGTACTTCAAAGACTTGATGGCAAAAAACGAAGAAACCCCAAATGTAACTCACTATTTACTCACGTATGACCAATGCCCAAAATGAACCAATCATCTTTGCAATCCATGCTGCAATAATACTAACATCGATGTTTGGTTATCAATGTCGGTAAATATTTGGTATTTTACATAAACACTAATAATTTGAGGATCCAATGCCCCAAAAATCTCTTGACATATATTTATTCATTTATTTCATAAAAATTTAAACAACTATAACCCAATTTTCCATCTAGGATAAGAGTACCAATGATGACCACGACACCAAAACTCAATGACGAAGTCCACTTGCAAAGACATTCTGCAACTCACTTCCTGAATTGACAAAAAAGATGGCGCTTTAATAGTTTGCAACCTGGACCACTAACACGTTGCATTCACGATGAATGACAATATAGGACGTTAGGCTACAGGATACCATCAAAGGACTACCCTGAGAACTGCCAAACACAAACTTGTGTTGAATCTGTCACTTGTTGTATTTGTTTATTTGTTTATTTGTCAAAAAAGTGATTGGCCAGACAAACGGCCTTATCACTATCTTAAAAGCTATACTTATATGACTACAATAAAAAAGGACTCAACAAACAGTAAGCTTAACGCAGTGCACATGATCACAAAAAAGATTAAAAATATTACATAGATTGGTACCAGCCAAAAAAGTCGTAACGCTC
>KB686092.1:0-14654 GCA_000349165.1 Anopheles christyi
CGGAATTCCCTCCTTGGCCACGTGAGAAGCAAAGGTTCACGTTACCTGGACCTCTTGCATGTGAGGTTTTTACGTGAAAGAAAAATGGTAACAACCAGCCAGAATTATTGTCGATAGTCTCTTATGTGCGGTTTTTCCTGGGCCAAGCAAGCGTTCTTGTGACATGTGACGACACGCCACCATTGGTTTGCCCCCGGTTTCAAACCCAACGCCATGCCAGAGCGCTTAGAAAATTTGCCACAAAAGCAAGCACGGGTAGAACGTGAGGGATAAGGGTAATAACTTGCCGGGTTCCTCAGCCAACTACAACACTACATGGTTGATGGATCGTCTGCCGGAGGTCAACGAACACACGTGGGCTGTACGTAAGTTTGCCGGGAGAGGAGCAAAGCTACACACACAGACACAAAAAATGGCAAACGAAAATACACGTGGTACAAGCACGTTTTGCTACCACCAGTTTAGCCTGTCCCAAAGACATTGCTTTCCACAATGCATGTGCGTTCACTTCTGTGTACATGCACGTTTAAGGCGGTAACCGGTATGCAAATATTCTAGGCCAACCATAAACTACCATCATTCTTCTTCTATTTCCCTTGTAATGCTTTCCTCGAGCATGGTGAAACCAAAAAAAAAAGCTGCTGCATGCTTTCCAAACGTGCCGAAACACTTGATTTGTGATTGCAGGGCGACGACTGCGGTGGTTCCCTCTTCCAGTTGGTGATCCACTTATCGACCAAATATTGACGCGACATTCGTCCCAGAAGCGCAAAAAGCACTACTGATGAGGTTGTTCCGAAATCAGAGCCATAAATAATCTACCTAAAACACTGTATAACTTTTCAAACCATATCAGCAAGCTTAGCTGATTTATTACTCCATCTAGTGTCACATAAAATAACACACACATATGTGCATTGTGAAGTGGACCATATGGATGCGAACGCAAAAAAAGGTTATATTGAACCAGAATAAAAATTGTAGTCCATACAAAGAAAATAAAAGGAAATTGCTCAATGATGACCCTGACCGTGTGTGATGCGCAGGAGAAGTACTTGCTTTTATGAGATTAAGCGACAGAAAAACAAAGAAAGAAAAACAAATCTTAAGCAATCACATTCGGTGTTTGCCTAATGATTATTGCTTTGGAAAACAAAAAACGTGCATCATTTCCAAAGAAATCTGGAAAGGCACGTGCATTTATATTAGATTATTTTAAATAACATTTTGATACAAACAAAGGGAAACATTGAAAACAAATTTAAACAAAAAAATGGGCCCAAAATTAGGTAAATGGAATGAACCAGAACCTTCTCAACATGACATGGAGTAGTTCTCGCCAGCTCAGATGATGGCTGGTGGGAAATCAATACGAAGGCCAAACATACGGAAACTGTGCCAAGCGTAGTCTTCGGGGTGGTAGTGTTTGAAACCCCTCTTTTCTCGCTCCACACAAACACAACGATTGTGCTTTCACGGCAGCGTTCTGCTGTCTCAATCGAAATGAAGCCGGGAGGCTTAATTTAAATATTCTCCCTCTTTTTTCTATGCATGCGTTTTACACAGCAAGCGAGATAATGGACTGGCTGTGTTTGTGTGTGCTTTTATACGTTGAAGCATCTATGGCACCCTGGGGGAGTGAGTATAATATTGTGAAATAAAAAAAAGAAATCAGAAGTAAACAAACGAACAGCTTCACACAGGGATGATGCTGCGCGGAGCATTAGCCGTGGTGCAACAACAATCGGCTGTCCGAAAGCATCCACCATCCACCGAGGCGCACAGTGAGCAGGAGAAGTATCAATCTGAGTATGTGTTGGTAAATTTGTGAGAGACTCTGCTTTCCAACACCATCGAAATGTGTCGTTTATTTTAGGAAGTTCTACCAAGCAAAGGGGGTGTGGGAAATTTGTGGCAGTCGCTTGGGTCGTGCAATAAAACACGACCACGTACCAATCGGTGGAAAATGGTTCCCCATTTTACACTGCGTCAGGAGTGTACAGAGAGCACACTCTGCGCCCGTGTGTGTTATGTAACCTAGATTCTATTTTTTTATCTTTTTGCTTTTTGTCCGAACACTGATAAGTGGTGTCTCGAGCACACCCTACCGTACAGATAGATAAACAGACACACACACACACACACGCAACCAGTGGAAAGAGTCGCACGAAAATGGTATGCATGAAACAACGACCGGAGCGCAACCAAACCACCGGTCCATCGTGCGTAACTATGGCCAGTGAAAACCGTTGCTAGGCCACAACATTCGCTACACTATCGCTGTCTTTGTCGTTTCCTCCCGACCTGATAAACGCTAATGTACTGTTTGTGCATTACATCGGAAAACATTTTGCGCTTATCAAGTGCTGCGCTTATCCGCCCTTTACCAACGGTCACACTGTTCGCTCGTGTGTTCCGACTGGGCAGAGTATGAAACAAAATGAAACGGAAATACTCTTTTATATGAAAAAAAAAAACGGAGCATCCTTTGCGGGATCAAATTACCTTCAGGGCAGCAAGATTTCCTGTGCGGGCTGCGTTAAACACATTTTCCACCACTGTCGGTAACATCGTACCGTTGTCAGCTATCGTTTGCTGGCCGTCTGACGATTGTGCCGGTTGCGACGAAGTCATGGGGGCCTGTTATTTAGATGCACCTGTGCTTTCGAGTGACACCAACACACACACACACCCACGCTCAACCGTCCAGTCGATTCTCAGACCACTAACACACACACACAGCACGCTCTTCGGACCACCGTGTTTAATGACCCTTAATTTTACTCTCCTTCTTCTTTAACCTGCTTTTCTAGGGGCCTTCTTTTTCTGGTGGCCGTAAATTTGCACTTTGTGAATCCCACGGGATCACGCACACAAACAAGCACACACAATCAACAAACAACAAAACACTTCTACGATACAACGCCCAATACACAGCTACACACTGTGATTGCTGACACCAGCGTACCCGTGCATGTAAAAACACACTGCAAATCGACACACAAACACACACTATTCCGAATCCGCGCCTTTTTCCACAGAGACTCTCGGTTGACCTCGGTTAACTAACCGATCCTATCCCAGCAAATCGATAGCTTATCCTTTCTGCTTTTGCAAATCCTTCCGGCCGAGCTTCACCAACATTTGGTCAGCGGTTATCCTTTTCTTGATGCTTTCCTTTTCACCACCTTTTCTCTGTACCGCTCTCCTTCAACTCTTATCCTCACTGATCGGTGGAACAGTGGAAGGGAACGGACCTTTTTCCTGGACCTTGACTCCGACAAAAAGCAGCAGCACAAACACTGGAGAGCTCTCGTACTATTTTTATAACACCACCAGGCTTTGGAGTGCGCACACAACTACTGGAGCTGGAAGGCGAAAATGACGGACGAGCCCCCTATTGATGAAGCGCAAAATACGAACGCAGCCTTTGACGGTGCGACCACAAACCAGCAATACACTCGCAGGACGCTATGCACGGTTCTTGTTTGTGTTCCTTCTCTCGACGTTACGGCGCTGCAGGTGTGTCTCTCGCCTTACGACCGTTATCTAACGAACACAAACACACACATACGAGCGTGTGTACACAAATGTCCCGTGGGAAGCTGCGAAAGGACTATGGCGTAGTAGCAGCAGCAAACGGCAGGAACAAAACTCGCGCACACAAGTAACCAGCAGGCGTTGTGTTCTGTGAGATGTGAGAATACTGTTACTTCCGCTTTTCTTTCTTCACCTTGCTTCCTGTGAACCGCCTTTGTTCTGATTATGGATGATGGTAATTTTCAACGTTAAAAACGACGCCTTTCCTGTACCCGAATACGGCCGTAGGTCGCGTTTTCGTTTAAGGTGAATTTCTTTATTCCACTTGCCAACCTGAAGACAGCACACACACACGCACACACAAAAGGGCTTACACTCACACACCGCTAGATGTGTTCTCCGTTTGCCCCAAGCAGCAGCAGCAAACTCGTTTCACCCGACACTGCGAGATCCTTTCTGCTCGTATATCTCAAGATAAACACTTTTCCACCGCACGGCAATGGGGGACCCCTTGCTGCTATATTACGCGTTTGCTTATGTGTTTTTTCTTCTTCTTCTATGGCTGCCCAATAAAGGGTTTTGCTTCAGCACAAATGTGTGTTATCTTATTTTTTGCTGAATTACCTCTTTTCTGTTGTATCTTTGACGAGTGCAAATGGCTGGTTTGATCGCGTACGAGAGCCTCCTTTTTCTGCTACGACCAAGATCTCTCACAACGTAATGCGCGCTGTGTACAGCTAACGGCAGGAACGAACCGTTGAAGTCCATCATGATGGTGGGGTGATTCGGCAGGGCTGCTCAACGCCACGCTCTCTGGGGGTGAATATGGTGTCAGGTTGCTCATGTATGAAAGCGATGGTAAAAATGGCATTTTAGGGTCTTCTAAAAAGGCAGGCAGAATATGTGATTTATTGCAATGATTTTCATTGTATTTTGATCTATCTTTAGTTAATAAAACAACGATTCCATAGTTAAAAGGTGTTCGGCGTTATGAAGTTTAGCATCCCTGGCTGAGAGAAACGTAGCGAAATCGGAGTTAACGTCTCTCTCAGAAAAAATATCTCTTTGTTAGGAGAACAGATTCTGAACGGCCACGCATGACATCCGCCGTAATCTTACAACACCCTTATGATGGTGTGCGATCAAAATAAACGACTTCCGTTAAGAGACCACGCCGTTTGTTCTCTATCAGCTGTTTGGTTGGAGTTCACACAAGCAGAGTGGCTCATGAATTTGTTGAACATGAAAGCTATCCTAGCAGCTAAAGACATATTATCAAATAGTTTTATAAACGATTAATGAAGTGAAAACCAAAAATGCGTTTTAGGAACAAACGGATACTTGAAATTTCATTTTACTCAAGGTCACGATTCTCTCGCTCACCGTAAACGTCAATCCGTTAAACGAAAATGTCAGTTCCCAGGTAGCAAAACGAATAAGTCAGAAAGTTTGACAGCACAAAAACGGTTGAAAGAAGTTAAAAAAATGAAAGCAGTACGAGTTTCATGGAGGTGGTTTTCGCTTTTTTAAATTATGTTTTGCTTAATACAAATTCACATTTACTTCCTTTTCTTAAAGCACCTGAAACTATTTTGCATTTCGAATTGGTTGGTTTGTACAGATTAATCAAGTAGAGAAGCTCTATAATCCGACACCTAATTTACCATTATTGGTTATAATTATGTTCGTTACGTGGAATAGCTTTTTCTTGTATCTTGTATGATATATAAAGAGGAAGCATGTCACAGGAAACCTACCAATGATAAAGCTTTAAAATATTCTGACCCTCAAAGAGTGGATCAGTAAGATGCAATCATTATCGAGCGATTTGTTTTAACCAACTAAAATGCAGGCAACAGTTTCTTTCACTTGCAGTTCTATGATTCGTAAGAATGTTGTGTTGGTTTGTTGGAGTATGGTGTTTTATTCATACATCGCTGAATGAAATTGGCAAAAAGAAAAATTCATTTTTGGTGATTATTTCTATCCATAACATGTAATATACCTTTGCCGTATAAGTGCTGAACTTATGGTTCATCGACGAACTCTGCTATCATCTCATCTACGATTTCTTCAATGTTCTTATTTTTATCGTTGGTTCCGGTACAACTGTCCTGCGCCAATTTGGCTTTCTTCGGAGACCCGCTGCTTTTATCATCGTCTTTTATTTCGATTGAATGCTTCAAGTTACTCTTTGCATTGTTGGACATTGTTGTAGACATTTCGTCGTCCATCGGGATTTCTACTACATCGTCATCTTCCGGATTGTTCTGTGTTTGCCCCTGTTCTTCATCACTGTCCAGTATTGCCACAACGGCAGATTCTTTCGGTTGATCATTATCATCGACATCATCATCATCATCGATGTTATGAATAGTTCCTGCATTATAACACTCTGTTTCGTCAGAGATCGTCGTGATTTCGTTTGTCTTTTCCTTTACTGTATCATCCAACGAGGACACACTTACATGTTCCACCCATCCCTCAGGTTCGGGATCTTCCGTCGTCGACTGTTCTTCATCTCCAATATATGATTCGTCGCTCGCTTCCGTTACGGCTAACGATTCGTTAATTTCACCCTCACTATCGTATGCTAGTTCTACTGCTTCCTCGCTACCCGCACCGGTAGATGTGGAGGCTTTTTTCGGCGAAATTACCGGTTCCGCGGCTGATGAAATTATAACGTCAGAAGAATCGTGCACGCTATTGGCACCGTTCGGTACATACACCTGCTTTACAGAAAACATCGCCAAAGGATGTTTGTCCTTGTTCGCTAATGCATCCTTCATGGCAGACTTGTCCACCGGGAAGTACAGTGTTTCTTTCCAAGGATGTACCACTAGCTCCATCGTACGTGCCAGCTCGGCAGCCACGGACCGTACGGCCGCACTGGAGTCTGTTGTTTGCAGCGTGTTGAAAACATAGCTTGCATATTGCAGTGGTGGAGGACAGTGATGGTGTGGATTCACAATGAGAGCTGCATAGGCACGGAGCAATGCTACTCGTACCTGAGCGTCGGCATACAGCCCGGTTAGCTGATGGTTAGCTAGCAGCGTAAAACACAGCGGAACGATTTTCTCCTGCAACAGTTTATGAGTGACGGGTTTTATGAAACACCCGGCCGATTGCAACATAACGGCCAGACAAGCTAAAGCTGCCCGGCAAAGTGTCTCATTACCATGATCAACGAAGAGTTCCTTATTTTCGGTCACACCGCTACCGCTCGAGTGGTTCTGATTGAGCGTGGTGGCTGCATTTTGTTCCTTCTGCAGCTTCCTCTTGGCTCTGGCCGATAGTCGTTTGTTACTGGCTGCGCCCATCTTGAGCGTTATCTCACTCTCGTACGGCGTAATATCACGCACAATCTGTTCCAGCAAGGATTCGTTTACCATTTCGATGTTACTTCCGTAGCGCATCTTTTCACACCACACCTTGACGCTGTCGTAGATTTTCGTTCGCAAGCGGATAAAGGATTTTTTAGCACCTTCCGTATCGTTGCTGTTGGTCTGTGTCGCTCTCAGACACTTTGGGAACATCTCAATTATAGAGTCACCAAACATTAGCATATTAGAGCCCAGGGCCAGTACCAATCCATCCAGCACCTCCAGCAGCCCGTAATGGATTGACGGTAAGAAGGTACCGAAAGCAATGTTTTCCGCAATCGGATTTTTGCCCATCGCCTCACAGGAAACGGATAGTCCCCGAAGGACTAGATTCAACGCTTTGAACGGAGTAATTGGCTTCGACACCGGATACGCTCCTACAATGGCTTGATCGAGAAAGGCGATCAAGTTGCATGCACGATTGGCCACCAAGTGAGCTTTGCGGACAGGGTTGGTGGCGATGATTACCGGTAGCTTCAAGCACTCCAAATTTTCCTCCTCATCAAACGTTTCCGGTGTGTGGGCAAATATTTGATTCAACAGATCCTGTATCGTGTCGATCAGCTTTAGATAGTACTCTTGCCAAGTTTTCTTATGTAGCGAACCGTGCTGTCCTCCGCCTCGAATTTGTTGCAGCAGCAGCATACAATTGGCCGTACGATTGACCACGAACCGGTCGGTAGAATCAACCAGAGTGTAGAGGAAAGCCTCGATGCGACTTTTCAACGGTCCACAAGCGCCAGCATAATGCTGCATGGCCACCTCGAGAAAGCTTAAAGCGGATGGGACAGCCGTCGGTTCTAGCTTGGGCCCGACCGATTCGAGGAATTTGGGCAAATTGCTTACCAACAGCTTGTGCAGCTCGTTAGATCCCAAAGAACGATGTAAAAGCTGCTGAAGAAGTTTGTATACCAGCGGTATCGTTTGAATTGGTCCACGCTGGTCACACACTTTCGTGCAAATGTTTATGTAAAACTGAGCCTTTTCCTCGACCAGATCCAGTGGGCAGTCGGAAAGGAGGTGTATAAGAATTCTAAGGCCACGGTCGCGCGTTTTGGCACTGGCCAGCAAAATGCCCAGTTTGGTGAAAATTGTATCCAGATCATTTTGAGGCTACAAAGCAACAACAAACATGTGGTTATTAATGCGCTGTCTCTTTGCGTGTGGCTTTTGTTAGCTATGGTTACAACTTACATCTGTCCAAAACGATTGATGTTCATCTAAATTGTTGAGAAATATGGTCAGTAAACCATCGTCACTATCGAAATGAGTACCGAATTGCTGTCCGACGCCTTCCATATTTTACAGGAATATTATATGAGACACAAAACACAGCTAAATTTCCAACTTCTTTTTATTTCTGCGGAACACACGTGCGCTGGCTCGAACGTAAACAGTGGATCTAATGACAGCACAGAGCAGGGCTGCTTCATAAGTTGTTCAAATGTCACACTCAAAAGCTTGAATGGCACAGTGCGTTATTACAACATCATTTTAGAATTTTCACATTAAAATAAAATTGAAAATACATCTAACACATTTATTTTAAATCGACCATGCTGTGCCGTCATACCCTACACTTTACAAAACACACGAAATAAGGTGGGTAAAAGACGAGGCCTAGAATTTATTCCGAGAACTGTAACAACTCTCTACGCAATTGATGCATTCATAGGATATTACTTGGTGTGTGCGGTAAATCTAGATAATTCAATTTTACTTCTTCATTAACCATGTGGTACTTTCTGATCCTAAGTCGCGCGAAACGTATCTTGATAAGCTGTCATTAACTCTACATAATCCATATAGATCCAGTGATAGCGACCTCTTTTGCTTAATTAGTCACCTCCTTCAATTTGTCTTCCAGCTCGAACTTCCACCTCATGTAGGCCACCTTCATGCGGTCCCATACGTTGTCAAACGAATCCATCGCAGGCCTTACATCCAGCAGGGCGAATTTGTACTTCTCGTCAACAATTCCACCGTCATAGTAGTCAATAATGTAGCGAACATCCTTGCCACAGCGGTCGATAATCCAGTCGTGTCGGTCAAACGGCAGCTCGTACCCCATCATGTTGCGAATCTTTGCCCGTGGGCTGTAATCGGTTGCCTTTCCACCGAAGCTCTTCAGCCGCGGATTGCCACATTCACGGGCGTGCAGCGCTTCCCACTTAAGTACCTCCTGCCATGCCTGCTCGTTATTCGCATTGTGTATCTTTATAATATCGTCCATGTCTTTCGGTGCAAGGTCATCCTTCTCCCAGCGCCAGCCTTTGCGCAACATTGCATTCCAGAACATCTGCTGGCTTGGGTACAACCAAAACTCACGCTTACCGTCGGTCGTCGCCTTCGGAATCGTTGACACCTGGCGGTCGGTAGGCAGTGGGAACGGTTGGCCTGGTGCTGGATTTTGATTTGCCGGTGGCATCATGTTCAGCGGATTTACTTCCGCTCCATCGTGCTTTACCGGGCATTCGGAAACGAGGACCGGTTTTTCTTTGGGTTCCTGTTTTTGGTGCATCGGACATTCGGGCGGGGGATTACCGGACATTGCTGATTTATCGTCGAGCGTTGGATGTCCCTTGGGCAGTGCTGCATCTTCGCCCCTTGTCAGCGAGCTGGGCACTATATTTGAGGCAACCTTTTCGGCTGCTGACACCGTGTTTCCCATGGCTGAAAGGGAAAAGTAAAACGCATTAAATTGACTTCAATACAAAACTGACCGTATACTGCGCAGGTGATCGAATGGTAACACCGGCACGGTTACATAATTAACATCGCAAAAAACATTGTTCGGGCATCCGTTTAGCAAAAATGCACCATTTACCTGCGGGATCGACTAACTGGACGAACAGCCGACGAAATGCCGCTTAGTTTTGTGTAAAGTTAGGTAAAATTTCTCAAGTTTTCGTAATTTTGATTTTCAATGTGATTTGTGTTGTGACAGCTGAACACAGAATCCGTCTACTGTTAGGCGGTATAAGACACATAGTTCAGTTCTTGTAAAAATAACAAACGACTAGCTTTGCAAAGTTATTTTCACTCAATCAATTTAAATTTTATCAACATTTACTAAATTAAAAAGGATTAGAAAGCCAAAAAATTTGTATAATTTATTCAACAATAATTTTATTTGAATTCCAGCAAAACCCCTGCTTGTTTATTCCAACGAAAAGTTTTAAGAATAAATCTATACTGGAAATAAAATAAGCGTTACTAACGTTACGTTTATAACGCCACCAAAAACAGTGCAGCACGTGTTTGGAGCATTTGTTTATGAAATTTTATGTTGTATCATTCTAATGCTCGCTTCATTGGGATATCAAACGTAAGATTTTCAATAATGTCACAATTTGTGAGTCAGTTATACTTTTTATTCGATTGACATATAAACAAAACAGCAACCTGATTAGCGATCTGTGCTTTTAAAAAGCAACAAACTCCAGCTTTGAATTAGATTGAACTATTAATAGCTACTATTAACAACAGGTAATGGAAGAGAGGCTTTATATTCGTCGCTAGTTGATGTTGCATTTACCATAATCTCTCTTTTCGAACCACGTTTACTCGGGGTGCTTCTTCGGGCCGGAGCTTATCGGACACTCTTGGACAGTAATGTAAACGGGCGGAAAATGAAGCGCTGATATGCGTTATCGCCAGGCCAAACCCCGCTTCGATTGCAGCGATCTTGTCAACGCCAACGACGTCTTGCTCTCTATTTCATCCGTACTCTTTACACTTCACCAGTGCGCCCACAGTCACGCTCCTCACAGGGGACTAACTATTTTAAGCATCAGTACCAAACATTTCGTTTGTTGGCCGATAGCAGTCAGCTCTCAGGATGTGGTACATCCAAAGCAAACCTGTTGTTCACCAGATCCATTGATAAGGCTCGCCTCGCAATCAATTCGCTGGCTATTGTGTGGTGTTTACTGCGTTGCACTATCCGATGCCACTGCACTTGATGCGCCGATGGTAGCGTATAGGCGCAACGAAAGATGCCTATACGCTTGCGTGAGATTGTGATCGCTGGCCAAAGGCTACAATGCAAATCCTCTTTACCAATTAGTTGCGTTCAAGATATGTGGGATTTGGAATTTCCCAACAGTTGGGATAAGGGAGTGACTTGAGAATGATTTGCTCTAGAATATGAAGCATGACATCATAATCATAATTATAAATGACTTCATTTTCTTCACCAACTCTACACAAATATGAACGAAAGGATCAGAAAGTGGTCGCATAACGATTTCCATACACGTACGTTTCCTACACTTTCTCCTATACAAATTTTGAAAATCACCATAATCGCACGTGTTTGCTTTGATTCGTTAACGACGGCTAATACCCACGTGCAGTGGACAGCACCAAACCTATCTCCAGTGCAAAGAACAGCACCGTATTTCAAATTGCACGCCATTCGACACGCTGCCATTGTGAATAATGCAACCCCCTCCCTGATGCCATCACGTTGATCGGCACATGGAAATTGGAGCGTTTTCAGTTTTTTCTTCTTCCAAAACTAGACCGTGTGCTGTGTGCGGTTACGTCTGAACCTAATACACACTACCGTGTCTGTACAGCTGAATCGGTCCAGCGACCAGTGTGGCGGTCAGGGGGTAGTTTGAGTCATTTTGCACATTCTAACGCTCGTCGTACACGTGACCGAGCGTGTATACAAAATAAGTTGCCAGCGGCCAGTAGAGTCTCTCCCCTGGAGAAGGTTTGGCGTGCGAGGTGAGCTTCTTGAACTAATGACGGCGGACAGTGACAAGGAACAAAGCAAATGCCCTCCAGTATTTACCGTAGGAATTGTTGAAAAAGCAAAACATTTCCTTACGAAACCGTGACAAAACCGGGATTAACGACATAACTTAAAGGCAGCAAGATTTAGCTAGTCTTCCTCGAGGCAGTACACTGTTGCAGTGATGTTAGTTTACTTATGTTTTATGTTATATTAAAAAAAAAATGTAACTCTGTTTCTGTGTAGCTCTTTGTAAACCAACGATGGGCTAATCAAAATTATTTGTGAGAACGGCAAGAATCCATTGCGTAACCGGTCCATAAACCAACGGACTTGGCTCACAATCGCAACGCTGAGATTCCCAGCCCAACTTTCCAGGGGTACGTGGCAGATAAGAGATGGTAACGTGTGCACACGCAAGCCTCATTGATATGAGCCGGTCCGAGCATATGTTGGCCGTAGGTTTTTTTGCCTTGCTTTGCTTTGTCATGGTCAAAGAATGGACTAGGTTAGTGAGACAATGTTTAATGCTCTGTTGATGTTAACGATTTCAGTTACCAGTTTCTAGCCAATAAAGTCTACGTCATAAGCAGTTTTAAACACAATTGTTCACAATGTTTTGACACAGTATCTTTACAGAAAGGAATTTGAGTAAGGGAAGGAGTGAAATAAGATTACATTTGGTGGGGAGACTACTGTTATAGCATAACTTTAAACCCTCGGTTATGTTTCTTTTTTTTTTAACTGCATGGCTTTAGTAGTGAGTTATCAGATAACAGCACTCACACTCTATAATGCACTTCCGCATTTAGCTTGGGAAATCTGCAGGCAAAAGAAAAGAAAAAGGCATCTAAAAGTATTGTTGAAGGTGTTAAGCTAAACAGTTTTTATCTTCACGCTGGCCTGTATTGGCCACTAGCTTCATTATGGAGACGCATGGTGCCGTGAAGAAGGCAAGCGTGCCATAAAGAAGAACGCAACCGCAAATCGATAAGCACGCCATGAGATACAATTATCGCCAGTGTTGTGCGTCATGTCGTCGAAGCTTAAAGGGCGTTGCTGCTTACCGAAAAGCTATACCGTATCTCGTGACCACTGCAAGGGGCAGCAGCACTTGAGCTCGTGAACAGAAATCAGCTTCAGCGATGGTGATAAGACCCTTGCGGTGCTAAGTAACCACCAGGCCACCCACATGCGGCAGGGAGACCTTCGCAAAAAGGTCGTGCTTCTAGCGGGAAGACGTTTTTGAAAATTCGCGTGAATACTGATAGCGCTCCCTGCTTCGCTAGTGAGGTCGTTTGACAGGTCGACCGATAAAAACCGATAAAGGTGGGAGAAGGAAGGCGGTGTGGGAGGGGTAAGTCTAACGGAAGCAAGTGATAAGAGATACAAACAAACAAATGACGGCGAGATCGGAAGATTAGCACAACCAAGCCACCCACAATACTGTTGCAATAAAAGGACACTATAAAAGAGAGAGAGAGAGAGAGAGAGAGAGAGAGAGAGAGAGAGAGAGAGAGAGAGAGAGAGAGATAGGGCGAGTTAATCATGATTTTATGTTATTAATGAGATAAATTTGTCTGAGCTAGGATTTACACGACAAACGAGACTTCATTCCCATCGTGACGTAACAAAATGAACACAACAAGCTTTCCTTTTTTTCCTTTTAAGCTTAAATAAGCGCTAGAGCTGTTGGATGAAGCCAACTACCCCAAAAGTTTGCGTGGCATACAACGTGCCAAACACGGAAAGACCGGAAACCCTGGTATGCTAACAGAGGGCTCAAAAGGGAAGGCGAAAAATAGCTTCAAACTGCAGGAACTGTGTGTGCACACGGTCGTCTACAGCTCGAAAGTTAGCCGACCGACACATTTACCGTCACGTGCACGTGGCAGCGCACATGCGTCAGTCGGCAGCGTGCAACGCCACGCAACGATGTGGCTAAACCACCAACAAACGCATAGCTGACATTTGGCATTTTGCAAAAATCGTTGAACAAACTCGCACACACATTGTCTGCATCGTGACTAAGCGAAGCTTTGAATTCATTCTTTTTAGTTTTTAGAGAAAAATTGCTCCATAGCCGAATATTTTCATCCACTTTAAATGAAAATGGTACCACCTATCAATGGTTCGATGAATTCTACTAGCTGCCAACGTGCGTTCATCGCAGTTGGCTTGGCTGTAACAAGAACAAAAATTGAAACGTGGAATTGCACGTGGTGTGCCGCATAACGCTCTGTAACACTAGACGGTATACATTAATCTCTCCTCCCCACCCTCCTTGCCGGCCTAAGAACGTATTAGTTTTTGTCCTCGCGTGCACTTAGAATCCCGCCCGCCATTAGGCTCACTAAGCCGCCTAAGCCCACCCCAAATGCCTTACGTAGGATACGTTACGTAAAAGCTGTACACACTGATCGTTATCGAGCGGAGGAGACTGTGTGTTGTTGTTGTTGTTGGTACAGCTGCTTGCTGATGATGCTTTGCTGTTGCCGTACGAGAATATACGAGAAATCGAACATCGAGTGCATGTTTTAATCACGATATTTGTTGATTTTTTGTTTACTTCCCTCCCAGCGAGACATTAACGTGATTAATTAGTGTAATATTATTCAGCAGTCACTCTCGCTAGCTAGGTAGTACAGGCTCATTGTTCAGCTAGTGAAGGGGGGGCGGTTGTTGTTGTTTTTCTAACGATGGTATCGTTTTAGCTATGATCAAGTTGGCTGTGCGAAACAGTTTTCCAGAAACTTACAGCTCGTCACACTGTAGACGATCGTGTGATCGTGTGCCATTTGAAACATGATAGTGTACTTGCGCCTGCTGCTGACACATCTCTCTCTCTCCCCTCCCCCCTCTCTCTCTCTCCCTGTCTGTCCATTTCAATGACTCGGGCACTTGAGAGCAGAGTGGGCAGAGATTGCGGTAAAAGGCGACTATAAATAATCGCGGGACCCCCACCGGGTTCGAACCGCTGATAGCCT
>KB686103.1:0-14649 GCA_000349165.1 Anopheles christyi
CCTGTCTCTCTCCCTCACACTCTCTTACATTTTCTCCTATACTTTCCCTTGAACAGTGATTTCATTCTAGCTGCTAAGGACCGTGTTATTTATTCGAATGTGCGTTTTGCGTTTAAATTAATTCTAACTCAGTAAGAGCTATTACACACCCCTTAGTGTCATAATGTGCCGCACGCGAGACAGTTGAGTTGGGGGTTTGTGGTGTCACACCATCACGTATAGCATTATTCTGTACATGACAGACTGCGCGGGTGCCATCGACGGGGGATCGATCTGATGGAGATTGGCCCAGCAAAAAAAAAAGTTCCCGCGTATAGAAACACATTCAAACGTAAAAACAGATGTAGAGCAAACCAGCTTTAGCGAGGCGCGCAGTAAATGTAGCGATTTGATTCGTGATAATAAATTATGTCAGTCAAGACAGCGAATGCTTTCGAATGCTGATTTTATGGTACAGAGAAACTACATATTTTTATTATATTGGATGCATTGATTCCAGGGGAAAATATCACGATCATGATGGTAATTGTTTTGGTTAATAAAGATTAAAGCATAAAACCCCAGACTCCATTTCAGTTCTTCAAAAAAAAAAAAACGAAGGTACGCTGGTACGAATAAAAGCTCATAAAGCTCCGACATTTTGATCCTTTTTTTTACAAACAATGCAACATTACGCTACGAAAGGATACCATTGAACTGTTGTTTTGTGTGCCAAGTAAGAACGTCTTGTGATTTGCAGCGATCCGTATCGATTCATCGAAGAGCCATCTGAACCAAGACAGTCTGCACACTCCTAGTGCTTCTTTTAATAGTTCCATTCAAAGATATCTCAAACCAGAAACTGTATCAATGCAGCTCGTAATGTGCAAAACCCAAGATGGACGATCGTGCAGCGTAAATCCTATTTTGAAGCAATTGTGTTGAGCGATACAAGAAGAGAGGAAAAAAATACATTCAACAAGAGATAATTACTTCTTCAGCTCATCACAATCATCATCATCATTCATAGCAATGGGCGCTATGGATTTCTTTTTTTGCGCTGAGTAGGCAGCTTTATGTCCCATTGATAAATCTCTTAATGCTGCAATGGTACTGCTGCACCCGGTTTAGCGGAAATGCAGCATCATGCCCCGTACCTGTGCATGACCCACAGTTCCCCCGAGGGAAAACTCTCGCCTAGGATCGATGGACGCATGGCCCTCTTTAATCATTGCAGTGTTTTCCGGTCCGGCACAGGAGGAAGAGCAGCACCAAGAGGATGATAGCTTCATTGTTTATTTTCAGCACACACCTTAGAGCCTAGCTGGGACTTTGATCTTGCCGAACAGAGGGCTGTCGAGGACACGTAATAGCGACACGCGGGTGAATTTCACAACAGTTCCGAAGTTATACCGCGCCGGACCGGATCGGATCATTCACCGGCAATCCCTGGAACGCAATTGTTTTTTTTTTTTTTTCTGGGGTCTAATCTGATCATCGAATTATGCGGCTGAGTGGTTCCGAAGCATTTAAGGGCTTTTAGGATCGAGCTGCTATATGTGTGTGTGTTGTTCTTTCTTGGCGCATCAAAAGTTAACAGATCGATGATGCGAGATATCCGCATAGCAAGGATTATGCGGCTCAGTCTAAGCTGTTTTCGTCTTTTATTTAAATCTCGTCGATTGATAATAGCTAAGAGAAAGAGTAAGGCGAAATAAGATTTTGGATTGAGAAAAGTTAATATAACTAACAAGCTTATGTTTGTCTGGTTGACGAGTGCTACTCTATTCCAAGCTGCTTTTGATAGACATATTGCTGTGAGTAGATGAAGCTAATTCCCCAAACATTATCGTGCGTGAAGGGAATTTAATCATATCAATCGCAATGTCGATTCTTTTCCACCTTTAAACACGCTACGTATTACTCCGAAATTTGACTCCCGGTTGGCAGTATTGTTTTTCACGTGACATCCTAAAACGCAACCAAGGTGTTGCATTAACACCAACCCAGGACCCACCGGAGGCGCACGAAACAGCCAGACGCATGCATCACGCGGAAAACCTCGACGATATTTGCATTTCAATTAGACTGCAATACCATACTCCCATTTAGGTCGAATTTAACTAGTTACTATCGCCTTTCGAGCGGTAGCCGATAGAAACCGCGAGTGTAAAACGTGTTCAGCAAAGGGGAAACAAAAACGTTCGAGCAATCCGGGTAACACCGGTCGACTCAGACGGAAGGAGTTTATAATTCGGAGTGTTCCAGCTGGCAACTCTCACTTACCGTTGGCGTAACCGTGAAACCCAGAACAAGCTGTGCATGGGTAGAAAAGGGAGATGAGCAATTGAATTAGTGAACACTACGGGAACACTTTTGGGGTTTCCCAGGAGGACGTAATACCCAAATGCCGGGCTTTCCCGGTGAACATCGACGGTGGCCAACGGTCAGAAGTTGTTTAGAATTCGCGGTAAGCAGTCGAACCAAGCAGAAGCAACCCCGGCCAAGTGTTGTAGTGAAGTTGGCAAGGAAAAGAAACCCCCCTTTTTGGCCGTGTCTCATAATAGTTGCAGAATTGATTTAAACATAAAAGAGAAAGTGTTTTACAATTGGTAGTTTTGTTAAAGTGAAAAAAGCAGACCTCTTCGACGACATAGCTATTCGGAATTAAAAAGTTCTTGGAGTGCTACGCTGGTAAATAAAAAGTTGTTCAATTGCACACTGCTATAAAGCGATAGTTACAGTTATTTGAAAAACGCATGTTCGTGAGAGGATAAAAGATCCAAATACACAATAATGTTAAGTGAATTAGGCGACTCTGCTGGCGCCGGAAGTGTTTCAAGAGCTCGTCAGGGGCGCGCATAAGATCGATAACCTAACAGGATTAGTGCAACAATACGACCTCCAAGTGAAAACCCACACAATTCGTGCAAGGTTTCCTGTACCATCTTAAAACGTTGACTTACATAACCATGGTCTTCCAAACGTTGGCTTTAAAGTTGTTTCCAGATTGATACGCTTATTAAATTTGGTATTACCGATATTCCGTTGCCTTGTCTGTTTGATCCAGTTAAAAAAAGTTTTCACTTTTATTATAAAGTCAATTAAAGTGGAATGTGTTCATCGAATCCAGTATTCCTAGTTAATTTAGCACCCAGATGGACGTTCAATAATTTACCACGGCGAGAGAAAATGGGGTTGAGTCATTTCTTGCTAGAGTTATTTTGCTGAAGGATTCTTCAAAGCGCTCTCATTAAAACCTTGACACATTCCGGCGTTAACTATTACGACCTCAATCGCCAGTGCGTCGATCGGTTAGCGTCGATCGGAATGTAAAACCACAAACGCGGCAGTTCACTAGTATAGTTCGGTCAGAGTAGGGCTGGAAGAAGGGGCGAATAACTCACTCAAACCGACGCAAAGGCAATGAAAATGAGCGAAATTCCTTCCCCACAATCAAGCTTGATTGAAGATCTTCGTGGTTTTTGTCACCAGGTTTTATCGTCTTAGATCAATCAAGATGATCTGCATCAGAAGTGAGAGGAATGTGTTTGTGTGAGAATGTAAAAAATAGGTCTAGATCTTGTTTTTATGTTTTTCATTCAATAATAACCTAGTTATCAATTTCCAATAGTTACTATTAGAGTGTTTATGGGATTTTTTCTTCTTTGCAATAGTTCCACAGCAAAGCACATGGACGAAAGGATCTACATTGAAGCTTAAGTGTACTATTAAAAACAATCCTGTAGCCTGACACATTCATGGCTAACCTGAAGATCGAAACGCTTCCCGAGCCGGGTAATCGGTACAAGCTTGGTGAGCTTATTGGTAGCGGGGTGTGTGCTAAGGTGTATCGAGCAACGGACACGCAGGCCGGCAATAAGAATGTGGCGATCAAGGTGCAAAAGTTTGAAGGTGAAACTAAGACCGCCATTCAGGAAGAGTTTCGCATTTTGCGCGATCACTCCAAGCATGCGAACCTGATCGACTTTTACGGCGTGTATCGGAAGAAGTGTCCGGCCGGTGAATGCGACGAGATTTGGTTCGTGCTGGAGGTGAGTGAACGATTCACTTAGGTTTGTAGCATCACTTTAACGTTGGCGCATTCGGTTCCACCTTGTTACAGTACTGCGACTACGGTCCGGCGGTGGATGTCGTTCGAAAACTGTTTGTGAACAATCGCCGCGCTAGCGAGCTGCACCTTGCCTACATTTTGCGCGAAGTCTCACGGGCGCTTGTGTACCTGCACGAGCACCATATCGTTCATCGAGATGTGCGTGGAAGCAACATCCTACTCACGAAGGACGGTGAAATTAAGCTGTGTGATTATGGGTTGGCACGCGATACAAAGTCTACCCTGGGAAAGCGAGGCACTTGCATCGGTTCACCGTGCTGGATGGCACCGGAGGTTGTTACTAGCTCCAAGAGCGGTAAGTGTTCGATTTGATAGCCCTACCTAAGAAGCTACCATTTGGAAGAGATCTTCTATCTCCATAGACAAAGATGTCTACGATAATCGGTCGGACGTGTGGGCATTGGGTATAACGGCGATTGAGTTGGGCGACGGTAAGCCACCGTTCGCGGACATGCATGCAACCCGCGCCATGTTCCAGATCGTACGCAATCCCCCGCCAACGCTCTACCGTCAGTCGAACTGGTCCCAGGAGTACAACGATTTCATTGCCGAATGTCTCGAAAAGAATCCGGATCACCGGCCGTTTATCATGGAAATCATCGAGCATCCTTTTTTGACTCAAGTGCCCGAAAATGACTATCATGTAGGTGTTATTTGGCCGGGAAACTCTTCTCTTCTCAATAACACAAAGTCATATGTCAATTGCAGCTGAGTCAAGAACTAAAAATGCTAGCCGAATCTGTGCAAAACACGCAGCTGACTAGGAAGGAGGAAGTGGCGCTGGTTCGTGGTTTACTAAAGTCGGCCGATACTCGACCGGAAAAGCTGCACGTCGAAGACCTGGCAGCAGTGGAACAACTGTCCGAGGAAACGATACTGGAAGAGATCTCGCAGCGATACAAAAATGGAAACACGTACACGTTCGTCGGTGATGTGCTGATTTCACTCAATCCTAATGAAAAAATTCCCGAGTACGTGCGTGGTGTAAGTATTGTAGTTAGAAAAACTCACCAATGAAACTGTACCTGAAATGTCCTTTACCTCCTTTTTCCATCCAGTTTCATTCAAAGTATATGTTCAAATCGCGCTCGGATAATGCGCCACACATCTTTGCCATCGCGGATAGCGCTTTCCAGGACATGCTGCATCACGAGGAACCTCAGCACATTATACTGGCCGGTGAAAGTTACTCGGGGAAAACGACCAACCTGAAGCTGCTGATGAAACATCTCGGTGTGCTCGGTGACGGTAATCCGGGTGTGTACGAGCGTATCGTAAACGGCTACAAGGCACTGAGCGCACTTACCAATGCCGGAACACCGTTGAATCCTAACTCCACCAGGAGTATCGTACAGGTGCAGCTCACATTTGGTTCGACTGGTAAACTTTCCGGTGCTATCTTTTGGGTGTATCTGCTGGAAAAACTACGCATTTCTTCAACTAACATGTAAGGCATTGAGCTTTGTTATGTAACGATTGGACGAGTAATCAATGTTTCGTAATCACAGGAACCAATCAAATTTCCACATCTTTTACTACTTCTACGACACGATGGATGCCGAGGAACGCTTGCTAGACTTTTCTCTCGATAGTGGCCGCAACTATCGCTATCTGCGCATATCTGACGGTATGAGCTCGGACAAGCTCAAGTACTGCCGTGACGATATCCCCGGTAACGTCCGGGCCTTTAAGGAGTTTGAGGAGCAGCTGTTAGCGCTCGAGATGTCACAGGACATTCTGGAAACCATTTACCGGACGCTAGCAGCCATACTGCTGCTCGGTGAAGTTCGCTTCAAGGAAACGGACGGTATGACCGAGCTGGAAAGCTTTGAGGTGATTAGCAAGATCGCAACGCTGATGCAGCTGGACGAGAAAAAGTTCCAGTGGGCTTTGCTGAACTATTGCGTTATAGTGCGCGGATCGGCCGAACGCCGGCGACACACGGCCGATGAGGCACGGGATGCACGGGACGTTCTGGCGGCTACCATCTACTCCCGAATGGTTGATTGGATAACGAATACAATCAACCAGAAGCTTTCCTTTGGTAGAGCAATCTAGTGAGTTGTTAGGTGTCATGTAGTTAGGTCGTGAGGGTTAAAATACTAACCAGTTCATATTTGCAGCGGAGATAAACATTCCGTTACCATCACGGACCATTTCGGATTTGAGTGCTTCCATCGGAACCACATCGATCAGTTGGTTGTCAATTCACTGAACGAACAGATGCAGTATTTGTACAACCAGCGCATCTTTGTGTTTGAAATGATTGAAATGGTACTTATTTAGATGAATCGGTATTTCGACCATTATTCTTAATGATTTGTTATTTCCTTCCACACAGGAAGAGGAACAAGTTCCGGTTACATCACTGCACTACTACGACAACAAATTGGCGGTCGATCACATCCTCACCAAACCGAAGGGAGTGTTTAGTTTCATCGACGATGCTAGCCGAGGACGCCACGGTCAGAACTACATCATCGATTCTATCCACTCGAACAAAAGCCCGTTCATCAAGCGTGCCAGCGGGCACGAGTTTACCGTGGCTCACTACACCGGCCGTATTACGTACGATGCCCGCGATATGCCCGATAAGAATCGGGACTTTATTCCACCGGAAATGGTGGAAACGTTACGCGCGTCCGGTGAGTCCATCATAAAGATCATGTTCTCCAATCAACTGTCTCGCACTGGCAATCTGACGATGGCAGCTGAGGAAGCGCTGGGCATTATGTCGGACAAACCGACCAAGAAGAAGCGTTGGGGAGCGGCTCTGGTAGCGGAGAAGAATAAGGCCAAAAAGATGAATACCCTCTCGAAGGGTATGTACTCGCAGGTTCACAAAATGCGCACGATCGCAGGGGTTTTCCGGGCGACCAGCCTGGAACTGATCAAAACACTCTCGATCGGTCCGAACAGTGGCAGTACGCACTTCGTGCGCTGCATACGCTCGGATCTCGAGTACAAGCCGAAAGGATTCGCCCCAGAAATGGTACGCCAGCAGTTGCGGGGCATGGCCGTACTCGATACGGCTCGCGCTAGACAGAAGGGCTTTTCGCATCGGATCCCGTTCCAGGAGTTTCTGCGCCGGTACCAATTTCTGGCGTTTGATTTCGAAGAGAATGTGGAGATGACACGAGACAACTGTCGGTTGCTTTTGCTTCGTTTGAAGCTTGAGGGATGGGTCATTGGAAAGACGAAGGTGTTCCTCAAGTACTACAACGTGGAGTATCTGCAGCGATTATACGAGACACAGGTGAAGAAGATTGTAAAGATTCAAGCGATGATGCGTGCCTTCCTGGCGAAGCGTACCGTTGAGAACAAGCTGAAACAAGTCCATCGTCAATCGAGTGAGTCGCATAGAACGTGTCTTTCCTTGGGTGATTGGATTTATAGTAACATGATTTGTATTTTCCACAGTTCGCAAACGACAAATGAGCAGTCAGGAAAATCAGGATGAAGCGGCACTAAAAATTCAATCAGCATACCGTGGCCATATGGCCCGAAAGAAGTACACCCCGTTAATAAACGACCGAACGGGCAAGCTGGACGCAGAGACGGCCGAGTTCATGAAGCCGTTTGTTTACCGCTGGAGAAAAAAGTCCATGTACCAAGTGCTTTTGCATTACCGTGCTGCACGCTATCAGGATCTGGTGAATCTATCGCAACAGGTGTGCTTAACAACTATTTACAGATAACTGTATTACCTTTTAAAATTTGCCAAACTCTACGCAAAGCAAAACACAATAAGAATTACGACTGTGTGTGAAAGCGTTACTCGAACCCCTGCAATGCGTATTGCATACTTTTAGGCACAATGTGTAACGCTCTGGTATGATTTTCCTTCACAGGTTCACATTTACAATCAACGACTTGTGGCCGGGTTCGCCACTAACAGCAACTGCATTATGTTGGACAAGATCGATCCGAACCAACGCAATCCGGCCCTGCTCGGTCCGCAGCGTCCACCGGTCTGGAAGTTGCGATTCCTATTCGACGACATTCCCTTCTTCGACACGACGTACATGTGTGATCCGTCGTCCGCCTCCTACATCTACACCGGTAACGATTCCGACACGGAAGATTGGGATGCACCGTTACGGCGCAGGAAAAACCTTTCCTCAGAAATTACCAGATCCGCCCAGAAGAGCTACCAAGTAGATGGGCCAAATGATGCTGGGCAACATTCACTCGCCAACGAACCGTTCCATCGTGATCCGAGCTTACCGATTAAACGGTAAGATGTCCTTCCGATCGATAAAAGGCTTCGTTTATGCATAATGATTTACATTCCTATACTTCCCATTCGTAATTACAGCCTTTCACCACATCGTGCTGTAGATCCATACGCTGCTAATCGTCCTCGATCACCGATTCAATCGCCTGCTCCGATATCTTCGGTCTATACACCCATTCCGTACGCCCGGCAAAGTGTGGACGACATTCGCAACAAGTTCAGTGGCACCAGCTTCGATGAGACGGGATCCGTGACTAGCAAGACGGCCGTTTACAAGAAACGACAAGCTCCTCGGGTGCCTATAGCCGAGCCGGAATTACCAATGGCTGCCGATTTTCCGCAGAAAGGCGTTAAAAAGCGACCTGCCCCTCAGCCGCAGGTGCGACCGATCACACCTACCAAAATCAATCCCATAAAGGAAATGGAGCTGATTGGCAAGAAAAACACCGATGAGGTATGAAGCTCCCTAACACTTTCCAACAGCATAAATAATAACTTCTTGTAATTATTGCAGAATGACAACTCGGACGATGAGCCACCATTCAACTTTCAGGGATTGCTGCGAAAGACAAACTACAACCGCGCCTCGATGAAGCGAAACTCGGAAGGGCTTTCGATGGCCACCACCAGCATCGATTACGATGACGCGAACAACAACAATAACAGTAACGGTAACAGCTACTATCCCACTGCCAATGCGGACGCCAAGCGCAGGGACTCATCCTCCACCAACGTGGTATATCAAAGCAAACCGACCGAACGTCCGAAATCCTGCCAGGGCCAGGAGAATGGCAACCGTAGCAACAGTGCCTCACCAAACCAACGGAAACTTTCCCTTTCGCAGGACACATTTATGATGAATGAGCAGAAGGCGGGACCGTCGCGTAGCCGTTCCACAACACCGCAGGACATGAATCAGAACAGCGTTACCGGCGGATTCATCAGTGAAGAGATCGTACCGGGCATCATTGTTGAAGGATATGTGGAAGAGTTCTAAAAGCGTTGTTCATGGCTTCAATTCATGGCTAGTGCCAAGAGCACACCGTTACTCGAAGCAGATTGTCGTTTATCTCGTTTCAGTTGTTATTTTTCCCTTCCCCTAAAGTCTCACCATTTCCAAAAATAAAGAGTCTATTCCAAGCAAATGCTCGTGACAAGTGGATCGCATTCGATTTAGAGTTACTTTCTCGTATTTTATTGCATTGTAGAACTTTAACGTTAAATTAACTCGTTGTGCTCGTGGAAGGTGCGCACACCGTTTTAGGAGTTGTTTGTTGCATTTGGTGCGATTTGCATTCCTTAAGACTAGTAACGATCTACATTATATGAAAACATAGTTCCCGTGTCCCTGTAGGGAGCCGTAAGCTGCCGGGTACTTGGGGGATCTCACGTCGAAATAGGAGTAGTAACAGTGTGTTCAACCGTGGAGCCTGTAAATACCGTTTCCCTAGCCACAGTGTCGTGTGTAAAAGTGGATCCGTGGTGCGCTGGTGCATACTCGTGCAAGTGCGTTAATACACCGAGTAGTTAGAATTATTGGTTGCCTAGATAGAAGTGGAACCGGTGTAGCGGTGCCGCTCCACCTTACTGCGTGCTGAATGTCAGCGGGAAATCATTGCGCTGATCCTTCATGCCAGACTTCTGCAGGTAAATCTCTCGATTCGCTTCCTGGATGGCTTCCCACAGCTTCGCCTCGGACATGATCTGTCGGAGCAGATCCTCTACTGCCGGTTCCGTGTTGAGGTCGAGCAGACTGCTGATGGATTCCTCGTTCGGGTCGAAATCACCGTTCATTCGATCCTTTCGGCCCTGGTCCATATTTTGCAGGTGTCGCTGTAGCATGGCTGCGGCGGCCGCTGCTGCAGCAGCTGTCGGTGGGCTGGAGGCAGACGATCGCTTCTTACCGCAGCCGGTAAATGCATTGCAGAACGGTCTCTTCTGTGGTTCCGTGTTGTACTGTTTGTATGCCCGAGGTTGCTGCGAGGCAGATCGTCATCAAAAGAAAATATCAAATTAGAATTGAAATGATGTTTTTTTTTTAAACGATCGTTTCTACTTACTCTATCTACTACACCACATTCAAACATCTGAAGAACGCAGAAGAGCGATACAAGCGCCAACACCAGCATGGCTGAGGTTCTGTGAGTCATCGTGCACACTTATGAAGCCTTTTCTGCAATTAAATTATTTCCAACTGCAATCAGTATTTTTTTCAAGGATATCGCTCCCCTATTATCATTACGTCAGCTTTAATTATTGGAATCGGAAATCGGGACCTTCTCTAATGCCCCTAACCTTGACCGAGTGTTGAGTGGCTTCTGTACCTCGCCGCTCGACAGATGCACTGCAAGTGGGTCGATGTGATAAGTCAGAAGCGACTTTTAAAGATAAACCCTCTCCCTACAATCCTTATTGCAACCTCTTCCTACTCATGTATGGCTTCAAATGTTTATCCGAAATGGAGGGGTAAGAAGAAAGGGCATCTGTCTTAGACACGCTCTCGTGTCTGGCCAGTAGGGTATGAGGAACGGGAAAATTGGACCGGGTAGCTTCCATGCTGTTATGGGTAAAGTGCGAAAAACTGTGCATTCGCATCCCGCAGCGTGTTTTCAATTGCATTAACGTGTAGGAAAAGTGTAGTGGTTGTGATTTGTGTGTCATTACACACCGTTAAGGGGGGTGTTTTGAGGGTAATGATTTGGGGCACTAGGAACATGATTGTAAAAACTGGACATGATTTTTGAAAAAACATTTTATGGAAGCTCTCATAAACTCCAGGACCATTCACTAAGAAACACTCCCACGAAAAAGGATTCGCTGAATCACATTTCATAGCCACGATTTAATATCCTGCTGCAAGACATGCTTCCCATTCTATTCCCTGCCAGATATTGTCTTCAGCAGATGCTTTCTAGTAACGTTTCATTTTGGTTCCTCCTTTTCCTCCTATTCCTCTTGAAACCCCCCTCCAAAACCATCCACCGCAAGCACGTTTTCTTCCAGCACTTTACTTACACGACAAAAATTCACTCACGCGCTTAGTCTTGCGGTTTCAATGTATCAGCTTCACAGCAAAGATAGGGAACAACACAAATAGCGCACTTAGCACACGGTTCACTAAACGCAAGGGAAACCTCGTGCGATCACTATCGAAAAGCACGTTTGCACATGTGAGTTTTCGCCGGAACAGATGTATGTTTTTTTTTTCCTTTTTCTCGCGGTTTCACGGGATCAGTAAGAAATGTTCCTCTCCACACAAAGTCGTCTAAGGAGCAATACAAGTAGCTGCGTGCTTGAGGCTAGCTGGATCTTTGCTGACTGAAAATCCTTCCCGCCGGCCATGTGCTTTTATATAGTTTGCGGGACCGAGCGCGACACCGAGCCCGCCCGAAAGGACCGCCCGGGGTGCGTTTTTCTTGTAAACATTCTCTCCGCATCGCACAGCAGCATCCCTCTCTTAACCAGCTTTTCCGGCCTTTTCCCGCTGTACTGTATCGTTATATAAATGCACATGATTTTTGCATAAAACACTCGTTTACTGGGAGAGCTGGAGAAGATGGTTGTGGAGGAAACCCTCACGGCTCTGTAAAACCAACGTGCGCCGGTTGCTCTAACAGGATGCTACGTTAAACCGGTACTAGGGGCTGACCGCTTGCACTATGCTATGCCTTTGGGCGGTTCCCATTGTGGGTGGTGATTTTATTACAACGATCATTTTGCGGCATACTACTACGATTTTGACGCCCGCTAGGACACCTGTTGACAGGCGATTAATGAACAAACCGCAAAAATCGTTTTTAAAAGTGAACCTTTCTTCGTAGCGCACAGTAGCGCCCACGGAGTTTGCCTCTCCAGCCGCGCCATCCAGTTTGTGAAGAGTGGGTCAGGGGGAGGACATACTTCTTCTGGAAAGTTACACAAAAACGTACCTCAAAGTGACATTTCTTGTACCGAAACAGCAAGCAGCAAAGGAATAGCAAAAAAAAAAACAACAACTTAGAACTAGGGAGGAATCCATCAATACCCATCCAATCGAGTCGTGATCAGGACGGGCCGACATGCTTTTGACGCGTGATATTTAGAAAAACGAGGGAAACATCTAGTTATGCACCCCCGGTAGGTGGCATTCACCTACTGAACTTTTATGCGCCCAACTTGTTCCTCTTCCCCCAATCCTTCCCGCTGCTATTTCCGCCTTCCTTGCCCTTTCCGTTGAAGCGATGTTTTGTGGCAGGATAAACAATTTTGCGTTATGCAATTGCATTCATAAACACACGCATACAACAATGCACTGCACACAGGTGCAGTACAGAGGGTGTGTTTAATTACTGGATTGATTTGTACGCGAGCCGCCCTAATCTCGCAAAGGATGTAGGCACATGTGAGTGGAATTTCGACTGCCTTTCTATGGCTTGTGGTTGGCAATGTGAGCGGCATAATCGATTTGTCGCAGGCGGGGTGATATAATTCCGAATCTGTCTGTTTTTGCTCGTTTTTTTCTGATGGTCCTTCAGTCCGTATGGTTCCACCAGTCACGAATTTGATAGAAGTCAGTTTTTTACTATTTTTTCTGGCTACCTCACACGATGGGAATCACTGTTTGCCAATCGTAAATTAAGCGCTCACACCGAGCAGGACTTGTTATTTCATGCTTTAAGGGAGTGGTGTTTGTAGTGGGATTTGATTCATAATGATTTATGTTCAACTTTGCTCGCTTTTATTGCATCCAATTGTTTGTTTTATCTTTTTACGTGGCAGGTGATTGTGCATTGTATTTATACATGGACTTTCCAAAACTCTACATTACAACTTCTGTATATTTTTAAAACAGTGTGAACATATGTATAGAACATGCATCATTAGTACTGCTCACCTTGTTGTTAATACATACAATTTGGGTTAGTTCTGTAGTTAAGCAATAGGGAATAATCGTCACGACTAGAGTTATGACAGATTAACACATATTAACTAAATATGATAAAGCTTTTCAGTTCATTTTCGATTCCTAAAATAGCTTCAAAGTGAAGAATTTTCGAATATTCACCCAAAAATTTTTGAATCAGTAGTTTAATGGTTCAAAATTGGTTTGAAATTCGATAAAATCCTCAAATAATGTATTAATAAAAAAAAACATTCGCCGTTGTGAGTTCTGCTCCAAAACATCAGTTAGTTTTTCTTTAATAATAAGCATTGTTTCAGCATATTCTTTTGATTTTTTACACAACAAAGGTAAACATAAAAAAAATCATATACCATTCAATGTCGTAATCTAAAACTGAACAGTTCTACAACCATTTCTTGCGCGTTTCTACTGCTGTTTTCTGTGGCGCCATCTATTAGAGAATAGCCAAAGCTATAAAATCAAATACAGCAATGATCCGATAGGTTTGGTTTGTCTTTATTTAAAGATCCTCACCCTTTTGCTAATTGTTTATTCTGCTATCAAGTGTAACCCCAAGTTCCTTGATAGACGTTATTCGGGACAGTGAAATATTTAAAGGCGTATGTTCAAAAGATTGTGAAAAATAATAATGAGAGACACAGGAAATTGAACACTTATTGAGCCAAATGCGAAGAAAGTTTCACAATCAGCAACTGAAGAAAAAGATAAGACAATTCTGATATCCTTCGCACAAAGCAAATGACCATCTGGGGTTAGAACGTCACATACATTATTGAGGAACAGAGCAAACAATAAGGGACTAAGTACACTACCTTGAGGAACACTTGAAGTATAAGGAAATCTCGTGGAAAAGTTCGAGTTAAACTTTACTTTGCCCTTAACGATCCTTTAAATATGAGTTGAGCCATGTAATAACTGAAAATCGCTTTCTATCATTTGCCTTTCAACCAACAATATAACAACTGGAAAATAACGCCGAGAATGGTTTTCCTCATTATGGATAGACGGATTTGAATGCACAGCTAGCTTTGTAGCAGCTTCACAACTTTGTCGGGTCGAGCATTCGAAATAAAAACACTTTGCGCTTAGGAAAGGTTCTCTCATTTGTATGACTGTCGGTTTTGGTTAGATGTACAGTGGACCCTCTCATAACGAGTTTTATTCGTTCCAGTGACTCTCTTGTTGTACGAAAACTCGTTATGCTGTGGACTCTTTTTCATACAATGTGTATAAAAAGTGAAATAATTGGTTCCAGGGCCGGAAACGCGCAAGTATAAAGTTAAGAGCACTTTTACTATCTTTATGTAAAATATGTTAAAAATAAAAAAAATTGAGACTATTTGCAGTTTTCTGTTTTGATTAAACTTATTATTTTTTTGTAAAATTGGATAAGAG
>KB686114.1:0-14973 GCA_000349165.1 Anopheles christyi
AAAAAAAAAACAAAATAGAAGAAACCAAACAAATCTGCTCACCATACGGAAACGTACGAAAGCAACACATTCATTTGGGAGACCACGCTGAGTTGCCATTTTTTGTGTGTGTACTCGCACCCAGCCGACATCTGACACCCTGGACTACAATGTTCAACGAGCATCACGCTATAATTGACAAGCGCAGCGCCCATGTACGCCCTAGCCCCCCATGGAATACATTTCATCTTACATGACTGTCGGCGCTAAGGATTCTTTCTTGCCACTCCAAACGGTAACGTAAGAAACGAAAGAGAAAAAAAAAACGCTGACAGATACGATAACAGACAACGCACGGTGGGAGCTGGAGGTGCTGGTGATTTACTTTTTATGGGCTGCGATTTATTTCGCTTCTCCTATGGAGCTTCAAAGACACACACACACACAGGTTCACACCACCCATCGTAAATCATAATTAAATCCACAAATTAATGGAGCAAGCCGGTGGAAGCCAGAAGGTCACCCAATTGATATTAGGATGCTTTTATTTATTGAAAATTCGTTTCAAGTGAGTAGCAGCAATATGGGGCCGAAGAGGGGAAAGGTTTCTTATAGAAGCATTAGCTTAATTCAATAAGCTGTAAACAATAATCAAGGAAGGATAGGCGAATTTCAACAATAATAAAATTTGGATGTGAGTGCTAACACTGACAACAGGAGTGTTTGAATTTTAACCATACGTTTATGGTGATGCAGGGAGTTTTTTAAAAAGACTGACATGATTTGCTTGGTTGTCTGGTGTCAGTCTACTGACATTATCATGCCTAGTTTAATGTACTTCGGAGTAATGAAGGCAACACAGAAATTTCCGCTCAGACACGTTACGAAGGTTTTTGTGACTCCTGTAGAAGGTGTGACATGTAAAAAAGTGGTTTTCTGTTCCAAACATCCTATGATTCAAGATTTTCTTCGGTCTATAGAATTGATCTTCAAAATAAAACTGAACTTTTATGTTATTGTAGGAGCATACCGTTGTCCCAAGGAAGGATATGTTTACTACTGAGGTAATAACATTTCTTTAATCATTTTTCATTGATAAAAAGAGTCTTGTAGAGTCATGTTCGCAAATAAAACTCACGTCTAGTAAGTTTGGAACACAACGTGTTCAGTGTCTCACCAGCCATTTTAATGAGTTTAATTATGATGCTTTAAAATTAAAAAGAAATTCAAAATATGTTCAGATGTTGCATAATGCAAAATACATCCAATACTGTCCTGGTCCTTACCTTCTATGCAGACGACATGATCTCGGATCTGCTGCGCGACCTGCACGTCCGGGATGAGATCGATCAGGTGGTAGATGGCATAGATTGACGGATGGACGCTCTCGAACCGCTGTATCTCCTGGCGGATGGCCAGCGAATTGTTGAACATCCAGGGCAGGTGCGTTCGCGAGCTGTTGTTATTCATTTTTCACAACCTGATTTTTCCGGCATGCACACAACCAAAACTACCCACTTTCACTATCACTAACCACCCTTGGTATGAAGAAGGGGAAATTCTGGGCAAACTTCAAGCTTGTGCCAGTTTGCTCGCTTGGACTCTACAATACTACTTCCGCACATAAACACACACTCATACAAGGAAAGCCAATCACACGTACAGCGAACACCCACACAGAAGTAAACCCGTTTTCACCGCATGCTTTGCTGATTTGAAGATCTTTGATCCGATTTTATCACATCGCGGGAAACAACGGCCCACTAGCACACTGCTGCAGCACTGTACGAAGCAATGGAGAAAAGGCGGCCAGCAATGCTTTTCTTACCCAGTGATTATGATAATGAAAATGATTTTAACCGAAAAATTTACCACACAATCGCTCGGATTTTTTTTTTTTTTTGTTTAAACACAAATCACACACTGATAATTTTCTTGAGGTGCCTGATGACTATGGTTTTACACTTCCCTTTTATTTTTCAAAGCACACCTTACATACACAAAAACAGCACTCTCTCTCTCTCCCTTCACTGTTTCATTTAGTTGGCTCACTTTGAACGGCGATTGCTCTCCCTCACCGGAAGGGTTGGCGGAACAGCGAGGAAGGGAAAACCTGTCGTTTGATGCTTGATGCGTTTCGTTGAGTGCAAGGGAATTCGACCCTCTACAACCACTTGGCATGCACAGGTTTTTCTTGGCACACGTTGTACAACGCTTGTATTTGAAGGTTCACAGATAAACGCTACACCGTGTCACATTGCCAAACTATCGTAAAACATATACCGTTAGCGCTTCTCTTCAGCGGAACGGAGAAAGCTGGTTTGTTTGGGGGGAGAAAATTCACGCACGAAAACAACACACGTCCGACGCGTACGACATGACAACACTTTTTGACAGCCCGTGCCCAAAACAAATCCGCTCCCACAGACATTTTCGAACTGCTGTGGCTGCGCGCGTGTAGTTGTGCACCGGGTTGGTGCATACGCAGCCAGTTTGACGTTCATGGGATTTTATTTTCGAACATAGGTTTTGAAAATGCAATTTGGTAAATACCTACTGTAAAAGTGACGATTAATGGCTATAATTACTACTCAACTAAAACAGGTGCTTTTATTTGGTTCAGTTTAATCAAAATGGTCGATTAAAATTGAGGAACCAAGTTTTATTTAAAAAAAAAAAACGCTACTTCGAATATCTCACCTAGACACACCTTGGGCGCTAGCTGTCAACCACCAATCACAACAAATCCTCAATTTTTTGTATCAAACAGAGGCAAGTAGTTTTCGTATCTAGTTTCTCAAATTATCCTGTATCTATTGCATTTATACATGCAGCTTATTCTAATTTAGATTCACAAATGTGTGTAGTATCACATATATAAAGCACGGGTCGCTATTTACAGTGTATTGAATCTAATTTCTTCCTTTTAGAAATCGGTCTGTTATCAGCCGGCAAGCTAGAAAACACACTCAACAACCGCCATTAAAAACAACGAACAAGATCGAAATGGTAGCCAACGTTACAATTTCATACGGTAGGTAACAAAACATTAGCTCTTCTGGCACAATTTGCTCAAGCTTTTTTCTCTTCCATTCAATTGCTTCAGATGCGAAACAACTCTCTAACGTGCGGGTCAATCTTTCCTGCGTGATCCGTTCGGTTGACCTGTTAACCTCGTCTCTTATCAAACGCGTCACAGATGCCGAATTCCTGCAGTACACACTAAAGGCTCTACAACTAACCGATTTGACTACGCTTGCCGGCGATGATACGGAGGCGAACGTGGCCCGGCTCTGCTTCCGTGCTGCGTACCCATTTGCCGACCTTTCCGCCCATGCCCGAATGAAAGGCAAAGTACACACGGCCGCGGTTTGTGTGTATCCGAGCCGTGTTGCCGATGCTAACCGTGCGCTAGAGGCACTGGGCATGTTGGGCCGCATTCAAATCGCTTCTGTCGCTACCGGATTCCCTTCCGGATCGTACTCACTGGAAACGCGACTGCAGGAGATACGCTTCGCCATTGAGCAGGGCGCTACCGAGATCGATATTGTGATCGATCGAAGCCTCGTGCTGACCGGAAGATGGAAGGAACTGTACGATGAAATTGTCGCCATGCGCAAAGCGTGCGGAGATACGGTGCACCTAAAGGCGATCCTAGGAATTGGCGAGTGTGGCACAATGGTTAATGTAAGTGTAGTGTGCCACAGGCAGAATGAAAGTTTGTACAGTTTTTTTTTTTTTAATTTAAAACATAATCTAAAACTCTAGGTTTATAAAGCCTCTATGATCGCGATGATGGCAGGGTCGGATTTCATTAAAACTTCCACCGGCAAGGAAGCAGTCAATGCTACACTTCCAGTAGGGTTGGTAATGATCCGTGCCATACAGAAGTTCTACCGTCTTACGGGCAAGAAGATTGGACTGAAACCAGCGGGTGGAGTGCGTACGGTTCGGGATGCCATTGCATGGATGATAATGATTCGGGAAACGCTCGGTGAAGATTGGCTGAAACCCGAACTGTTTCGTTTCGGTGCATCTGGGCTGCTGGATGATATTGAGAAACAGTTTTATGCCGTCTCAAAAAGACTATAAGAATTGGAGTTCGAGTTGCAGAAGATTCAATGTTGTGCAGAATTAAAAAATAGGGAAACAATCGAAACATTCCCCAACTACCTCCGTTAATCCACTATTACCTTTATACAAAATACATGCTGTTTCTGTTTTGTAACAACTTTCGTTCGGATTTAAACGTTTTCAAGGGAAAGAAAGCAGCCGAGGTTGGTTTTAAGTATTTGAACTAATTTTATTTGGCATTCCTCTTCTCAGTTTTGCTTTGTTTGCGGAGGTTGGCCATAAGTAGAACGGGCGGATGGCTATGAAAAACTATCTATGATGAGAAGAAGGTACAGGCATACTTGTAACGTACGTAAATAATAAATAAAACACACAAACAGGTAACTAATGATGATGTTTGTTCTTGTTTTGCAGAGCAAACGTCCCCGGGTGGCTTTCTACGGCTCTATCCTAAATCCCGTCTCCGGTGAGGAGCTATAGTTGACGATACGAAACTTCCCCGATCGCATGTAGTAACCGTAGCGCCCACGAACGTTACCCTTGCTATCGCGCTCCTCTACGTGGAACTGACGATTCTTCCTATTAGTTAAAGGGGAGAAAGACAAAGTAAGTTATTAGTACACAGTTGAGACAATCTTTCAACACATAGGTTTTAAAAATGGGTGCAAAACACACATAGCACACACACACACGTGCAGTTAGTCACAGAAACCACAATTACCCTTCACCCGTGTCATAGCCAAACTTGTAGCTGTTCGGCCCATTGTGGCCATGCATTTGAAAATCGATTCTAGCACCTTCGTCCTCCCCGGCAACACGACGCGTATACTGATCCACCCGACGGTTCCGGCTCGGCACAAACTCCCCCCGGTTCAGCTCCTCCAGCCGCAGCGGCAACAGCGAACGGCCGGAAACACCCGACGCCTCCGACTGGGCATCGTGTTCGCCAAGCCCGAGCGCGCTGGCCAGCAGCTTGTCGAGATCGATCGCATCCAGGAAGAAGGTATCCTCCTCACTCGAAGCCTTCTCACCCTGGCGCACCTTTTCCTGCTCACTCTTTTCGCCCGTCACCGTATCGGTGTTCTTCAGATTGATCAGCTTTTGCGACGGGATGTACTTTTTGCCCTTGGTTTTCTTTGGCTTGATGGCGTAGTAGTTTGGTTCGCTTTGCTCGACCGGCGGTGGCAGCAGCGGTTCGGTTAGGTCGTCCCGGGATGGGCTATAGGAACCGTAGGAGGTCGTGTGGGGAGAGCCGGTTGATGCGCTGGGCGAGCCGGTCTCCCCATTCGCGAAAAAATCTACTATTTTCGATAACTCCTCCAGCTCCTCGTCCTTCGGCATAACGCGGATCATGTACTGGGTTTTGTCCTTCGTTTCTTCCGGTACAACTACATCGGCCCGCCTAGTGACGAGGGCCCGCGGATTGCTCTGTTTGAGTGGTGATGCGGCGATGAGGGTTGCTCCCACCAGACAGGTTGCGATCTACCGAAAAAGGAAAGTAATAATATATGTAATTGTTTTTATGTAAAATGCAATCTAACATAAATTTATCACAAGTGAAAAACGAACAAAAAGTGTCAAAGCGCAAACGTAACAACTTAAACTACCGTTGTAACCGTCCGTACATTTTCTTCAGACATTTTCTTCCATCTTGCTGCTGCTTCACAACTGCAGAAAACACATAACAAGCCCGGCACATTACAAAATCCCAAATGAATCAAATGATGGCCAAATTAATGCACTCTCCGAACGCGTTGGCGCCTCCTCCGTCGCGTAAAAGGGGGTGATGCAACGGTTGGTGATGTTTATTGTGGTGCGTTTCCACCCTCTCGTTCCCTCTTGTGTTTCGATTGCATTCAAAGCATCTTGTTGTTGTCAAATACAGAAGATTGTTATTTCAAAGAAAGAAAAAAGATGCAATAATCAAAGACGCGCGCGCTGGTAAGCTTCCGGAGCGCTTTTCCACCTGAAAAACGCTTGCATGCAAACAAACATTTCCGGTACAACGGTGTTACATGTATCTCAGAGAGTAAAGGCTGGCTGCCTCTTCTTTTTTATGCATAATACAAATGAACTGAGTATTTATTATGATGTACTACGGCAGAGAGGTTATATGGTTTCTTCTGTGAAAAACTCTTCTTTAAATTGAGTGTGAGAAGAGACGGACGAAATTGGATTTGATCAGACGACTCTTGCCGTGCTAGGCCGCTGACTAAGTTGTAGCACCAGTGAAGCACTTTCCTGACCGTATGTCAGAATAAAAACCAAATTCAAAATGTCCAGCACAATTGCAGTACATACAGAAACACTTTAAAAAAAAAACACCAACAAAACCAAATATAGACCGTAGTTATTTAAGTTACTAGAAATATTGAAAATATTCTTTACCACAATTAGCAACTTCATGTTGTAAGATGGATGGGATTGTGTTTGAAAAAGCTTAAGAATCGTTGAACAAAATTTCACCGAAGATCACTTTCACACTTTCTTCCACTCTCACTTTTCAAAACACTCGCAATTCACCAAGTGGCACCAATTATCTCCGAATGATTACAATTCAAAAACGGAACGATTCAACAACTTCACTTGCACTTTTGGGTTCGGTTTTCTCTCGTTTTCTGCTCTGATGCGATCTTGCCAGCTGCTGCCCGGAAAATAACCTTCCACACCGGCGTGCAGACGGTACTTATAGAACAACGAACACGATCGTACAATTTGCCCCACCGAGCGCTCGCCACACTGCGCCGTGGAGTGTACGGAGAAGGGGGAGACAAAGTTTCCTCCCACCCGTTTAGTATTTCGAGCGCAAAAAAATAAAAACAACTAACTCGTGTACGAAAAACTGCCAAACGCACTATAAGAAAAACTTGTGACGATCAGAGTGTGCCCAATCGGATCCGATCTGTCCGAGAGGTGTCACCGGAGTTCGACGTTTGACGGCACAAAACGGAACATTTATAGCCAGCCGAGGACCCTTTTGCCTTGCCCTTTGCTAGAGCTAAAGGGCTGTACCGCACATGATTAGAAATGGGATGAGATCCTTTTACCGCACCCCACCAACAAAGTTTCCGCTTTTAGGGATCGTCGACTCGCATAGCACAACAAAGTATGGCATGAGGAAATTGGAAACCAAGTAACGAGCTAGCGAGAGAAGGTAATGGAAAACCTGAAACGCCCTGGACAAGGCGCGGAGGGCGACGGATCTTTGGCCCGCGTCGCCCAGACGGCGGATCGATGACATAATATTCCTTTTCCGATGCTGGAAAGTGGATCAAGCGCGTGCACAAACGAACATGAGGAAGCTGTGAACCCTTCGGTGAAGAAATGAGGTAGGATTTGAATTTATGTAATTTACACAAAACTTTAAATTCAAACACTATTTACATGGTTTTAATTAATTTTAATTATTTTCAAATCTATTTTTCCTTATTGTAAAGAAAAGGGGCAAATTGATACTCATTCTCCCATGCTAGAGTTACTAGGGGCTACTGTGATGTGATATGGCAAAAGGGAAAACTGAAACCTCACACAATTCCACCATAGAGCAATCCATCGCTCACCTCATATCATCACCTTCAGAGTACAAAACCGCTCGGTCGCTCGGTAGCAAGATTGTTAAGATGTGCATCTGGGCCAAGCATGACGTGCAGCATGATCGGGCTGTTCACCCTTTTTTCTTACGGCTACGGATATATGGATATGTAGTTCAATATTGCCGGGTTCACAAGCTCGCACAACCTGTCGGTTAAATAATGTTAGCTTCCGCAAGACATAATTGTCATTATTCTCCTCAGACTCACTCTCTCTCACCGTCGATCGAAGGAGGCACAGGTGCGTTACATACGCCAGGCTGGAATGCGCACATGTGTACAGCTGCAGCCCTTTAACAAGCGTGTGGCTGAACATGGGCACGGGATCACTTCCTGCTGATTATGTGACAAAAGTCGCGCACCTATTTGCAGATCACAAGTTGAGAAGGTTTCAGCACAGGTCTGTTGCACATTTGCAGAGCATATGCATGTGATTCCGAACCAGAGTGTGATCTCAATTATAAGGTACGTTCACACTGAATATAATAAGGCCGATGCGTTAATAATGCTCACATCATTATGTGATTGAACTGGGAGGAACAACCTTTCTACTAGAAATGGAAGGAAAAGCAATTCACTGCCAGCACCTTTAGTATGAGGTGTGCAGCAGCATGTAAATGCACATGTAGGTACACCGGAAGCTGTGGGCGGGCGATCGAGTAAAATGTTTCGCTACCGCCCCCCTTCTAGGTACTGGATTGATATAATTTTATCTTCACCATGACCGCGTGCTGCTTTTTATGCGTTCGCAAACTGATCATTAAATTGGTTTCCCATTTGCTTCCCTCCCCACTTTTAAATCCCATAAGTTGGGCAAGCTTGTTAAAATCGATTGCCATCGGTAAAGGACAGAGAAAGAAGGAGGACCCCGTTGGGTGTGTTTTAGAAGCTGAAAGCATCTATGCTGCAGTACCCACACTTGTTCAGTCTGGTGTTTATTTTCTTTTTTATTCCACCTAGCTTCATAATCAATTACATTTGCTTTCCTTCTCTGTAATCTCTTTCCTTCCACTTCACTGCGGAACGATTCACTTGAGGACACGGAATGGGTGATAGAAATTAAATATGTATCTGTGAGGAGGGAAAGGCCGTCCCAATCTCGCCACATCAGCCGGCAAATGAGAGGGAAATTTGTTATACTGGTTTCGCGCAGAAAAGTGCTTCCTCCTATCGCGCGTCCATGCGCTTGACGCTTTTTTGCGTGATAAGCGATGGCGCAAAAGAGTGCCACCCTGATGTGGAAGAAGCAAAGGAAAAAAAAAAGGGAAAACGCAGTGCACAAAACGGGTCGATCGCAGCAGCATGCGATCGTACCGCCATCGGAACGAAAGGCGGAAAAGCGGGGAACGGGAAAGCGTATGCGTATGAAATCTCGGACGTATCGAGGGCGCGCGGAACTCTGTTGCATAAGTCCGAACCAGCGTTGGGAAACAGGGAAGACATTTCCCGCTGGCCGATGATCAGATGACGGTTGGGAAGTGAAACCACAGGAGCGGGGGAATGGAAATGGGCGAAGGTGGGACGCGATTTATTAACTCGGTTAATCGGTGCACGCCGGGCTGAGTTCCACTTTTTACGACCAGTTCCTGATGGGTGCACCGGGAGGCCCATCAAGTAGAAGCACAAGTTTATTAGATAGTTTTATGTTTAGATTTGCAAGATTAGCTTTAACGTTCAGTTTATTGGCTGATCAATGACTTCGATTGAGTTGAGACAATTGTCCAAAAATCGTGTTGTTTTATGCTTATGGCGCGCTCATCAGATCATGTTGGTGTGAAACTAGCGAAACCCATTTCAGGGAAACGCTCAAACTTGTCAAATTAGTCGATTTTCGCGATTTATGTCCGTTGGTCACAAGTTTTTTTCCGCTACCCCTTTTCCCCCAAAAAGCCCTACCAACCAAAAATAATAATAAATTGCGCCTTACGTTATGCAATTATTATATTATGCCTTGGTCCTCTTTCCAGATGGCGCTACAGTTTTTGCACGATTTTTCAAAACTCTTACTTTTTAAAGCAAATCGCTTTTTGCACAACAAAAGCAAATAATTGCCAATTTTTCTGCACACGCACCGTTTAAATATAAATTAAACGATCAATGTTACCGATAAGCAAACTACAAAGTGACGACCATTATCCCCTTTCCGTCTGCAACGCTTTGTCACTCAACAACACGCACATCGTACAACTTTTCCCGCCTTTATTCGGTGTGCGGAGAATCACGTCGTAGCATTTTGTTACGCTTTCCAAACCCGACCAAAACGCGTGCCTGCAGAATGCACCTCCAGGCAAGGTGCACAAGTTCTTCAAGCCCAATTAAACCTCATTAACCTCCTCGGCGGTGACATAACCGTGCATTGAAGATCTATTTCAAGTGAATAGGGGAAAACAACAGTGGTAACACTCATGCTACATGCTGTGAGCTTCGGTTAGTAGATTACACACGGGATCGTGTTTAGCTTTTAATCTTTGTCGCAAACAAAAAGGTTTCCCCGCTTCAATATCATAATTAACGCTGGTGGCAGCCTAAATGGCGAGCAAAACGATGATGCACACAAGCACACCAGGTCGCTCAACACGACTCGTAACAGAAATGGTCACGCATCAGTTCTTCGCTCGGTGGTCGAGCGCAGTTCGTAAGTAACTACCCACAAACAATGTGCAAAGAGTAATTGAATTATGACCTATATTTTCGAGTTTTGAGTTAGGTCTGAAAATCGGCATTAGATGAAAACGAACTCGACGCTACTAGCCGTGTGACTACGTTAGCATCTCGTTTGGAACCATCCATCAAAAGTTTAACTTTGTGTCTTGGTACGGTATGGCCGCTCACGTGCTAGTTATGTACCTTTGCATAGTGAAAATGTTCGTAATGTTTCGTTCTGCTTCGAAAGTCAGAGGACTTTTGGTGTACACAGCCCGAAAAAATATGTTTCGATTTTATTGTTTGTGGCATGAGCTGCTTGGGCAACGGGAGAGTGAAATAGAGAAACGATCTGATAAAAGGCTCACTGCGTTCAGTAAAAGTGTAACCTTCTGTTGTCTTTGCTACTGGATAGAGGTAAACATGTAACCGAACTATTGTGATACAACAAAAGTGACCGCATTTTAGCACATACTTTCACGTAACGGACCGCTCAAGACCACCGTCGAGCTTTTAGCATAGCGCTATGATCTAACGTAGATTAGCAGTAGTAGTACCACCGTTAAGCCGCCCGCACCATGGTTGCGCTCGATTGGCGACTGTAAAACTGTATTATTATAGGGCACGCTGGTTGACGATCGATTCGAACTGCTGCTAATTGAATCGAATCGTTGTCTCCTATTTAATAACCGCTTAAGCTCCCGGACTTCTGCTACTCAAGGTATTTTGCAGTCATCCCTTATGATTGTATTTATTTTCAAAAAATAGTATACAGCACAGCATAATAATCTAACCGTTCCTTAGCAAAGCATTTGTAAAAATCACGCGCCTAATGTATGATAAAAAGCGATCCCTCATCCTTCTTGAGGTATATGGAGTTGTAGTTCTCTGTATAGCTCTCCCTGTCGTTTTTCATCGAGCTGTTGTCCCTCCTTCAAAAGCATTCGATATTGTTTTTAATGTCGTCGAATATTTTCTTCTCAATCGATGGCCGCACAATACGATCGTTCGGGACGGACGATCCAAGGCTTAGGTACACCTGTTTCTTGAGCCTTTTGGCCAACCGCTGTGCCAGATCCTGCGCACCACTACCGTCCGGAGGGCCGATAATGGTCGTTCCCAGCACCTCGCACACGTTGGTTGCATTTGGCATCGCTACCGCCATCTCGTCGAACGTTTCCGCCTTATCCTGGCCGATGTAGATGAAGACCGAGTCTTTCATCTTGAGCACGCGTATGTTGTACTGTACATCGCACACTTCCACCTGAGCAAGATGGGAGTGAAAGTTTGGGGCAACCATCTAGGGGCAAAAAGAGATACATTCTTAGTTATTCATTTCCGCTGTTTTTTGGGTGACTATCTTTGTTATTACCTTCGTGACAAATGTGCTTCGATAAGGTTTCCCTTAACAGTTTTTTTTTCTGCCGACTTCGAACGGAACGCGTTTATTTTGTTTGGATGACCGGAAAATAATTTGTTTACAGTCGGATCGATTTGACAGCCAACCACACGCACCAAGGAGGAGCATACGGTCATATAATGTAATGTTTTAAAAATATATTACCCTTATGTTTAGTTATAAAAGCAAAAAATTAAATATTAATGGTAATATTAATTTACCATATGAAAGTTAGAAAATTAAAGAAGTTAAAATAAATAAACGCTGTGATAGTTCCCAAGGAAAAACATAGTTCACAATTACGAACAATAGATGGCGCTAGTAACTACTTAGAAGAAATATCGAAATATCATACCTGCACTTCGTATTTGTACAATTTTCGTGATATAGTTGTACCATATTTCAATTATAAACCAGAGGATGGTTTTTATCTAATTGCCATTGGTTTTTGTCTTTCTCAAAAAAGGTAAGAACCCCTTGTCTTCTTGAAATTGTAGTCCTTCCCAGAGCTTTTCTACAACAAAAACCCCTTTTTTAATAAAAACAGGCACATTTTTATGAAATCCAACAATCGTTCTGCATTTTCACGAACCCCCTTGCCTAGCACGATTGACACACTTCTCAATGTCTGTTTAAAATATAAAACCACCATCTCCTAATTTGACCAAACAGAAACATTCATTGTAGTGTGTTACAATTTTCACCAAATTTTCAACAATCTCCATTCCCCCTTAACAACAATCACTTAAAGCTTCTGTGTTCCGCGTGTCTATATTTTCCTAGATGAGAGCGGGTTTTGCGGCGTTAAAGGATGCTTCTTCACTTCATCCGACATTTACTTACCGTCGGGTTTATCCCTGCAAGCCACCTCTCATTGTCAGCGGCGCGGAACGGAGGCCAACATTCCGCACAAACTTAAAGCACAGGGAGAGGGAAAATGGAATATGGCACAGCAAAGGACTATTCCCCGGCCCAAATCCATCCCACACGGCTTCAGCGAAAGATGAAGATGATGATGTGCTTTGAGGCCGATGAGAAGGATTCCATCTGTTTCTTCTACGAAACAGCGATATCCTCCAGCGCCTATTTTCCTCACCCAACTTGTCTATTGAGTGGCTCCTAGCTGTTTGAATCAGAGCGGAAAATGGTGGCCTGCCAGTGATGGGAAGGGACGGATAAGGCGAAGAAAGGATGCCTTTACCATCGATGCGCCATGAACAATGGACCGAGTTTACTTGCCTGTTATTGAAGAACACACAAAATAAAAGCCTTCCCCCAAGAGGTAGGCGTTTCGCGCAAAATGGGGTAGAAGAAAACGTGTAGCACAAGCAAAAACAAAAAAAAAATAAGCAAAGCCTTCATCTCGCAGCAAGATACCCTGCGGGGATAATGGAGTATACGCTTGCTTTGTTTGCAAACGGTTCTCCATTTTCTTGTCGCATTTCCCCGAAAGGGGGAAGAAAATGGAGAAAACGAAATGGTGAAGGAAAGTTTTCTTCAACCGATCTTCAATCCTGCGTTGACAAACGCACACACCCACACACAGTCAAAGACACACACACTTTTTTCCGGTGAGTAAACGACAAAAGTTCGCTTTCATCCTGTCGCAAAAACGTCCCACCCACTCCATCCACCCTTTTTCACCCGTGCGTCTTTTCAAAGGCGAACATTCCGATGGAAATGCGTTTTATTAACCATCAATTGCGTGGATCAATTCATGCGCGCGGAAACGGTGGGTCCTTTCTTCTTGCAAGGAGGACATTTGGTGGGTGGGGTCGTCTTTTTATCTTGGAAGGTTTAGGGCGGTTTGGCAAAGAAAATGACGTTAATGAAAACGATACAGGTTGTTTCGTGTTGAGAGCGATGGTGTGTAAGTAGTGCGAGCTAGAATTCGATCTGGCGCACGGAAAGATGTGAGTGGGTTATCAGGTATGTAGAGAAGGGGGGGGGGGGGAAAGATGATAACTGTTTACTTTAGCGGCTTGTAATTGGATATGAGAGTGGGGCGATCAAATAGATAAATACAATACTATACTTTACACACACCAGTTGAAGAACGTATAATGTTTCAATTAAAATAAGATCCGACGAGAGAACAGCTAACATGTTTAATTAGTACTGAAGAATTGGGAACAGAACAAATATAACGAATCAAACTTTAAAAGGAAAATCTGGCCGGCTGATTGCCCTATTGTTTTTTAAGAAAAAGAGATTACAGTTTGTATATATTTAAAAAAAACAATTCTAAAATGATCAAATTCATGGTGAATAAGAGAAGAAAAAGGAATCAATATTATTTGACAGGATGGCTAGTTATTTACATTTTGCTTTAGATTTTGTAGGGAACTTATAATACTGTATGCGCATTTAGTTAGGCACTTCAAAACGATTGTTTCTATGTGTTCGCTGATCCTATCAATTTATTGCTTTTCTGTAAATTAAGTTAGTACTGTGTGAGGACCTTTTAATTGTATATTTTTGCACTTTTCAACCATTTGTTGACGATTAAGTACTTATAGGTCCGAATAATGATTTCTTTATGAGCAGTTTGATATCAAAATTAAATTTAGTGTTTCTATTAATAAATAGGTAAAGTATTTTAATGGCATTTGTACCAATAGCAAAGAAATATAGACTCGATAATATTTTTCTAATGTAATATAAATATGATTAATATAATTGACATTTGTTAGTATATTGCTATAGCAACGGGTTCATAAAATTAAGATCTCGTCAACTTCTGATTAAGCTCAAGATCGGTAACACCACGTACCTAGATTTTGCAATCGAATCTAATAAAAGCATATATCTCTGAAGGAAGGCCTAGCATATCCAGTGAAACAAATTATCCCCGCTATTATAGAACATTGAAATTAAAAACACCAATGAAATTTTGAGGTTATTTAATGAAAGCACTTCGAAAATCAGTGTTGCAGTAGTGCATTACAAGACTACTCCCTCAAAAAAGCAATGATATTAAAATATTTAAAAAATCACATAATCTCATCACTGTACCAACACTAAACAGCTGGAAATGGGCCACTAAAGTGGAACACTTGCCTCCAGGAAAACACTTGCCTCATCCATGGAGGGGAAGTAATAAAGAAAACAAAAAAAAAAATAAAACAACACGTAATAAAAAACACTTAACACAATAATTTGTCCATCTTTCAGGCATCGCTGAGCAAACTAATTGCAAACCATATGCAAATACTCACAGACCACTACAACCCCCTTTACAACACCCATACAACCCCTTTCAGTGAACCACATCCGTTCCAGATACAC
>KB686125.1:0-14626 GCA_000349165.1 Anopheles christyi
AACAGGTATTGGCGCATCTTGGTGTAGAATTTGGAGGCCAAAACAGTCCTGACCGCCGCGACCAAGATGCGCTCTAGGGCACGGAATGTGTTAGATCGTAAACTGTGGGGTGGTAGAAATTCCACCCAGGATTAGGAAGGCACAGCTTTTTCGGAAGGTGCGTCATTAAACCGTTCCACGCTCTGAGGCGCGCATATAAAGACATAAACCTCATCCTGTTGCCCTCCTGAAGGGGCGCTAGTGATTGTGAGCCCTCAACCACGGCTATTCACAGCAATGTGTCTTTTCCACACACACATACACACCTTTATGAGAAAGAGCACCTGGAAATGAGTCTGGGATTTATGGTCTAATTAAAAACTCTCACCATAAACGATAATCAATACGATTAGTGCACGTAAATGAGTTCGCTTTGTCGTGATAATGAAGTGCGATGTTTTCACCTACAAGGTTAGGCTTTAGAACCGGTTCGCCTTTGCCTTCAGCTCTGCACTACGATCCGGTGCTTTGACGCATCTCCAAAAAGGATAATCCGTCATTCGATCGTACTTTTTTAGCGTTACGGAAAGCGGTGACTAGTTTGGGAGTCGTATGTCCATTAATCTTTCTGCTTTTGTTGGCAGCTGCTCCACCTTGAACGTGGTGTGGTCCAGTAGATGATCCGGATCGATCATCGTAATCGGTGAAGATACAAAAAAAAATCAAACACCATCTTACTGATCCAAAATCCCTCGAGGTGGAGCCTTCCGTGGGGTTCGCGCTAAAAGAATTAGCATAAATTTGTGCGAAATCTAACTGAACACGTTTCTTGTTTTTCTTTTTCTGGTGAGGCCGAATCGAGAAGAAGTGATAAAATTTATAGCGAATTTTACACTCCATACTCCATACATATTCAAATGGAATAGATTTTTACGGGACAGGATGAGACTGATTGGCTTCGGGTGGGCAAAGGTTTCCAGCGCGCGCGCGGTCATAAATACAGAAGTCGGTGGTTTTTATGGGCGCAATGATCTTATATGGTGGAGCAGCACCAGAGATGAGAGTGGAGGGCTGAACTGTAAAGTTGCTCCATCCATTTATGCAGCTCGAGACATTAGGCGCTTAGCTGCGGTGGTGATCTTTACCCAACCGGACATACCCATTGGGGTTGGGTGCGATAAGATGGAATCCGTTTGCTGTTTCATATCTCCCATGCAGCAGGATCCACATACAAAAGAGATAATTATTAGCAAAAAAAATAAAAAAACATTTTCAAATCCTTGACCCTTTCACATTACGCTCGACCCAATAGGTACATCTTCATTTGCTGCCAAAGTAGTGCATGTCAACGGTAGCCTTGAAAAAAAAAAGCGCTATACTTTCGAAAGCTGACCCCAATTGCAGCGCTGTTGTACTCTGCCCCCTCCTTTGGGTCTGACGCATCTCAGCTGTCATGGAGATGAAGCGCAAAATAATGATACTCATTTCGCGCTATAACAAATCAAATAAGATGTTACAAATTTCGTCCGATTGAAAGGCACGCGCATCAAATGTGCAGACGAAGCGCAGTTGTAAGGTGGCAAAACCAAAAACCACCCAACCATTACCATAAACATCCTACCGAGAGTGCTCAAATAATTATGTTCACTGGTACGATCATCGACTTTAGGCAGTGGGAGGGTAAGAGAGAGAGAGAGAGCCACCTTTGAAACCGTTCAATTTAAAATATTAGACCGCGAGATATCGCGTCTGGCTGTCGAACAGCGACGGTTAATGATCGGTGATCGCTGCGGTGATCGCTACCACGAACTGTCAGCTCCGTGAGCTCTTCCTTTTGGTATCGTGCATGTCTGTTTTTTTTTCTTTGAGGATGGTGAGTGAGCGTCTGAAACACGACCGATGTACCGTTAGCTTCAACAAGCGCAAGGTGTGCTAGGGATTCGGTATTATCATTTCATTTAAATTATATCAAAAAACATAATTAAGGTGTACATGGTTCGGGAAAGGGGAAATTATTGCCATCTTTAGCTTGGGCGGTAGGCGGAGGAGAAACATCCTGCGGAAACCGGCGAATGATCAAAGATTGCGTTAGGCGGGAATGTTCTGCTGAAGGGAAGCTAGTAAAGATGCTTGTTAGGAAGGAACAAAAAGGCTTAGAGCTTCCTAGCTGATCTGCACGAAATGTCTTTGAGGTAAAGAAGTTTGGTAGAGAGAGAGAGAGCAGCTTTCGTTTGGCACGCCTCACAAATAAATTCAACCATCTGACTCACAGTGTGGCTTCTCGTTACCCGCGATCACCCATTCCACCTCCAAATCGAATCGAGCTGGTAACGATAGACGGGTGTACAAAGACAGATCAAGTGTTAACCCGGCAATTTCTAAAACCGTCCAAGACTGCGGCACCGGCAATAACGAGCATCCGAATGTTGGTTTTTTTGTTGTTGTTGCACGAATGTTTGATGCCTACATGATCATCGCGCACTTTTTCTTGGTCCGCACTCCACCTTCACCTCAACGTGAAAGAAGGCGCGCTGACAGGGCGCAAACCATACGCCTAGAACGAAAGTGTCTGACCTTCCTTTCCTTCACTCCCGGTTGGACCTGAGGTGAGGTGGGGAAAAGGGATGTGCATGTGTACCTGTTCGATACGGTACGGACGGTCATCTCGTCAAAATGTAACTGTACGGTTTGGGTCGACGTCACTGGCAGCAACCCCAAAACCCTGCTACCAGTGTCCATTGTGTCCTGTATTGCGGGAGGCAACGACGGGACAAACGGCAATAATAATACTGTTAATCACAAAGTACCTCGGGGTCAGCCCATTTTCGCTCGGTGGCTGAGGTTGGTGTTGATCGGTAGATTAAAGGCACGCACACGTGCGGGCAGCGGGGTTTTTGGAATCCGCAAACAGTTGAGGTTACGTTGATCGATGAATTGAGCCGTGGGCCACATCGAGGTGAAAGCCACCGAACAGATTCCTGCTGGTCACGGTGGCCGGTGTCTCGATCGCGGACCATCATCAAACGATGAAAAGAAGATAGGGGAAAAGATCGAAGAAAACGGTATGGTCCACCAACGCATTCGTTGGGTGCCGCGTCTTTAAGGAATTCAACACGGGAAGCGTTCCATCATCAGCTGTGACCCCTGACCTGTCTATGTCGGTGTCCGACCGATGTCTGTTCAATATCAATTGATTAGTCATAGATGTTGGGTGGGTTGCCGACACGCTTGCCAGCAGAGCTCATTGATTGTTTCCGATCGCAACATTCCGATGTCATCCGTATGGTGGAGGGAAAGGAGAGGTTGGTGATAGGAGGGTGCAGAAGATACCATGAATATCCCGAGGTCTTATTGATCCATTATCGTGCACCGGCTGTGGGGTTCGTGTAGGAAGCTTTCAGCAATAGTCACATGTTTGCTGCTGCATGATGATCATCACCATAGTGACCTTCCACAAAAGAAGGCCTTAGAGATGGCGGGTGGTGTTAAACATAGAAGAAATAACGCCTGATCCCTCTGCAACATCCAGACGGGCGTTTATCGGGCATTTTCGATAAACCTCCATAACGGGAGGATTTAAATACGAATGGAAGATTTTTTTTTCTCGTGTTCATCCTCGAAACATCGACACGCATCTTGCGTGGAGTCGTCTTTATGCCTTTTTAAAATGCTGTGTTTCGCGCATCAACCAAACCGTTTTTTTGCGTGGGTGTGTTGAATGAAACCAAACCGCCCCCCCCCTCCCCGTTCCCCATTCATCGCGTGTGAGGTGTTTACGAAACGAAACATTTCACGCTTATTATTGCGACTCCTCGGGCACAAATTCTGGGGACGAGTTCGATGGAAGAAGACGCCCGTTTATCGTGACACCTACCGGTCGGGTGTGCAAAGGGAGGGACTTCTTTGGTAAAGTTCAGCGGGTCATGGAGCAAGTGTTTTTCGCGTTGTGATTCAACTTTCACGCCCCGGGTCTTGTAGCAAGGGCTGGAATCTTCAACATACAGACACACACACACCCACCCACCAGTGAGCACGTGCCGCATGCTATCTTAAGCTGCGGAGCTTGAGCATGGGTCGAAGGATTGCCACCAATGCGCCTGCCACACGTTAAGACGTTGATGACGATGACCGAGGCCAGTATGTTGTGTTGCTCTGTGTCTGTTCATCCATTGAGTGTGGTTCACCGAAACCTTCATCGGTCCATTCCATTGCGTCCGTACACTAATCCGATAAATAGCACTCGAGCGTTTGATAAAGTAATGCGCCTTAAACGGTTGGATTGCCCTGAAGATTCCAAATCCCAACCCAGTTTCCCGGTGAAGGTGTGCTGGACAGCACTGGCGATTACGAGCGGAATGGCAGACGACTCAAGTGGCTTATTTAGACGTTCATGTCGTGGCGCGGAGAAGCATAAAATTTGGTTCCATTTCCGGCGTGTTCGGTGTGCTGTTGCGGGTTCGGACCCACTGTTGCGACCCAGTGAAAGGAGCTGGCTTGGGTCGATCAGTACAGCCAGCGCTGTCTGTGTCTTGTAGGGGAGGCTCCAGCTTTACTTTCTGGGTGGAGCAAATTTCTCCCGCTTGTTCAAGTGCCGCTATCGATTGCATAATGAAATTTGGAGCACTCGTTCGTAGCGCGTTACAGCGTTCGGTACGTCGTGAATTGTAGAGCATTTGCAAACGCTCGTAACGGAGTTGAAGTTGGTATTTATTTATTTTTACAATGTATTGTTCGAATTTGCATAACGCATTAGGAAACATCGAAGGGTAAGTTTGTGTTTGCTTGTCAAAAAAATAGGGAAAACATTCCAACGAGGTTGAATGACGGTTTACCACAAAAGAAAGGTGAATTTTATTAGACTTTAACAAACATGCGATTTTGACAGGTTATGGCAGCTCAGATAATATTTCATAATGTCTAACGAGTAGTTTATCACAATTGTATTCGATCTAAGTACCGAAAATAAATTAAATCATTTAAATGACTGTCGAAAGATGGCCCTTAAAAACGCTCTTCCACTAGTAAATAATCAATTTCTAAAATGGTGATAACATCAAATAGAATACGAATGCAACTAGAGGAATTAAAATACAAACCCTCAACTTAACAACGCATGGAACATGATACTTTCGTGAACTGTTGCACACAAGAGGCTGCACACAGCCGCACGACAAATTGCCACCTAAAGGCTATGCATAGTATTAAGTGTTTAGATATTGGCACTAGATAAGAGAACACATGCAGCCGAACAAATCCGTGTCGTTGATTGCACCCAACCAGTGGGTCACAATGCTTTGCAAATTTCCAAACGATCAGTCATTGGCACATGATCAAACGGAGGCTCACAGTGTTACGGTGGTCTAATTTATGCCACTGCGATGTGAGTGGCAACAAAGCACTGAAATAAAGCATGCAAAACGAATGCAACCGCCTACGCATGATTTCGCTTGTCTTCGGTCGGTTGGTTCATTGGTTGCCATTGTACTTCCTTGTTTTGGGGGAATGGGTGACGCCGAAATGCGTCCGATCGTATCCGTCATCCGTGTGCGGGTTCGAGCAGTGACTGCTGCCTTGCCTGCTGGTGATGGTGTGGATTAGAAGGCGCCATCATGGCGACGCCCTGGAGATCAATAAATGTGTGCATGTGCACTTCCGTCAGGCTGTCTTGTCTTGTCTTCACCTCGGGCAGGACCCACTTGATGGTGGAGTGAATTTATAAGGGACCCGAGCTCGCTTGCAGAAGGGTCTCTTAATCGGCTTTACGGGGGCTCTGCGTATCGACGGCGGTAGCCAGTAGCAACAGCAACAGTTGGATTCTAACGTGGGCGCGTGTTTCAAGCTGTCGAGCGAAAAATTTCAGCGCCTCCTAGCGGACCTTTACACTCTCTTGCGAGGTAGTCAGACATCGTTGTCAGCTCGCTACAACAACAAAAAACAACAACGAAAAAAAAAGCGTTTAATCCTACAAATGATTCCGTCTTCGATCCGGTGATCGATGACATCGTTACCGTGGGTGCTATCAAATGGTGCCGCATGGTTTTGTTCGCCCAGAAATGATTCACCGCTCACCCATCTCCCCAGGTGTCACAACACCTTCGTTTCGTCCTAGATCTGTTTTCTTTTTGTAGCTTCCATACATTGGCCTTCGATTGATTGTGTTGGAGAAATGGCTTGCCGACAGATCGCCGCCGGTGGATACGAACATAAATCTTTCAACAGACGCATCAATGCGCAGACTGTTGCTCTCTCTCCTGCCTTTCCTCCTCCCCTTTCTTTGGTCGTCGTGATGGAATGGTGCGGCAGAAACGCAACATATCACTTCGGCTAACAGCAACTTCCAAACACCTCAAACTACCCGGTGGCTATCTGTCGGTGCTCGAACTGGCGAGATGCTCCGCCTAGCTGTGAAACCATCACAGCACCAGCAGTGGCAGGGAGGGCAAGGGAAGTGAAAGGAAACACACATAAATAATGATGGTTTTAATAACGTGTAATAATTGACAGGAGGCTCCGAAAGCATGGACTCGTGCTCACGTCCAGCAAGTCCGGTAGTGATTCGTAGCACGTACTTACTAGCGCGCCCGGGTCAGGTTCAAAATCATTCCAAACGGACACACAATGCATTCCCAACCACCCCGCTTCCCCCATTCCTTCAATTCCTTCGTATGGTTGTGCGTGCGGACAGTTTCGGTGCTTCTGGTGTGCGCGGAAAAACGCGTCATTGTGGCGATTGTGAAGATAATTTTCTAAAGCTTCCCTTTGATGGGCGTCCGGATTCATGCTGGTGTCCTGGGGGCGGAACGCCTGTGTGCGCCGAAACGCCCCAATGAACCTGCGATTTGGATGCGAGGGATTTAGAGAGAACGAAAAAAAAGGAATAAGAATATCATACCAGGACGCAAGTAGGTCACGTGCTGACGAGCATCGAATCGAATTCCAACCCTTCCGAAATTCCAGCTGAATCTTTCTTGCAATGATGAACTATTTGCGGTGTAGGAGAGAACAAAAAAAAACACGAGTCTATGTTGACCGATGTACGGTGTAGTAAGGTATTTTTTGTCAGGATCTAGGAACATCATTTAGAAGCCACTGCGGCACATTAATCGTAGGTGATACAATTATTCACCTACCATTCAATTAGAGGTAATAAGATCATGTGAACAAGAGAAAATAAAGGGTGTTAGCCAATGTATTTTATGGAGCATTGTTTTTTTGCTTGAAATTATGCTGGAATAGAAGCAAAAAAAAAAAAAAAAATGTAAACGGACAGAAATGTTTTGGAGAATGGCGATTTTTGTGCGAAAAAAAGCTACAGAAAAGTGATTGTGAATGTTCATCCGACTATTGGCACAAAATCAATAACCGGGGTGTGTTGGCTAGGGAAAGGAGATTTTTTTGCTACAAGGCATTGTGATTGTTCCTAAATTGGTGGGTAACAAGACATTTCCTTTATAAATAAAGCTTCGTAAATTTAACACTACGCGTCAAGAGGGTGGCCTTGTTAAATTAAACTTCATTTCGTGGTCATATAGCAGTTAGTTTATAGCTTCTTAGTGAATTTTGATGGTCACAGCAGAAATCTTTTCGAAACCAGTTATGTACAACGCGATACATTTTCGTAAAAAAATAAATTCTGCTATTAAATATTTCATTCAACTATCGTTCCTCAACCTTTTCCCATTAGCATTGATTCACAATCACAGTCATTTCTGTTTTGGCAGTGTCCTAATCATGGTGCACCAATCGCTCGAACGCTCGTTGTTTCGCGATTGCCATCGACTTAATAAACACAGCTTAGCTGTCCCTATCTACAACCCCTTTTGGACAATCTTTTCTCGTCGCCCAAAATGAAACGTAAAGCCCAGGTGCCATCGGTGCCCATCGGTTGGGAGAGCTAATTGAGTCATTTAAAGCTCGTCAGATTGTAGGTCGCTAATAGGAAAATATTTATCATAATTTAACACAATGCCAAAAGCTGATCACGTGCGGTCAGGTTGGTAATCTGTTCGATTCGGTGGAGGTGATAGTGCAGCTCCTTGTTAGGTGTACGCCGTTGGCACGCGTCAGGTTGCATCGAGATTGTTAAAAAGAATGCCCTAAACCAACCGGTAGAGAGCGGGAGAATGGTTGCAGTGCAGTCAAATTGACACACACACACACCCAAATACGCGCAACCATACGCAATCGAATGCTCGAAGCAAAATTAATGACCCATCATTAGAGCACCGACCGAGAGAGTGACGGCTAACGGTTTCGATCGATGCGTTTTCGTCTCCTTAGAAAGGACGCCCGGCCCCGAGTAACAAAAGCTGTTTATGAATGTGCACAGGGAAGGTTTGGAATGAGAAAAAAAAAACAGACCAACAAATTACCCAATGACACCGTTTAAAGCTGGCACTAGTTTTGGCGAAACGTTCCAATCGATCGGCATTATGCCAACGCCTGATCGATGGTGACGATCCACCGGTACAGCTCCTTTTCCCAGGTGTGTCTTATCGGTTGATGATCAGATAATTATGTTCATTTGTCGAATCCGTCGCTCATGGACCTAGACACCCTGTTGCCCTTCTTTTTGCCTGCTAAAACGAGATTAGATTATAATCGCGCCAGAGTACCATGTCGATCACCTTTTGCTTGGAGAATTCAGTTCGGTCACCTAGTCCAGTTCAGTTTCAATAAAGTTGACCCGAAAAACTCGTTCAACTGATTGGATTGGATAGCTGATTTGGAGAGGCAAAAAAAAGAAACGCGAAGCACTAAACCAATCGACTTATCTTGGTACCGGCCAAACACTTCAATCTGGAAGGTAAACAAAATTCGTAAACTCAAAAACGGCCAAGTAGTGATAGTAGTGGTGGTCTTGACACGGGTTCGTATGCCAGGTGAACGGTGTGAAGTGTTGGCTCGTGCCATGCTTACCTAGGGCGCAGGGAACGATTTGCTCAGAGAGGATCAATTATTTAATTTTCCAAATTCCTCACCTCCAATGATCGCGCCTGACGTAAGCAAGCTTGGCGGTTGTTTCCTATCACAAAATCTAGATTCTAGACATCGTTGGTGGCAAAGAAATCAATCAAAAGAGGAGTGTTTACACGGAGGAACTTTGTTATGGTTCTAACACTGTTTACACAAGTACCTGTCGATCGACCTCCGGCATCGTTCGTTGTTTGGAGAAGTTCTTGGATGATCTCCTAGATTGGCGAAGGCCTCCCAGAACTTGGTATCTCGTTAAGACGTTCGCCCGTTTGATGACCCCTAACGGGATCTCGATGCGTCTTACTCATCGTCTCTTTCACCGCCTTGTTGAGCGTTGTCTAATGGCTTGAGTGCTTCGTCAGAGGGCGCACCCAGCGAGGTACAGTACACCTGATATGAGGCTTGGGCACGTTCCATATTATTTCTAATGAGCAATGGAGCAAGACCACTTGAATATGCTCGATATTGTGCGTGCATATCACCCGGGACTAGGGTGAAAGCGAGAGTTTGAAGCAACCACTGTAGCCCAATGCACATTACCTAAGTCACTACTCCCCTTCCCCTGATTGATCTTTCTGGAGCTACCCATTGTTGTGCGTGTGTATGAATGTATGAGTCGTTGGTGCGGTCTGATTGAATTGAAATAACGACCCAATGAGATCATCCCATCGAACTCGAGCAGGGAGTTGGAGAAGCTTTTGTGGCATCATCAGCAGAAGGTCACCGTCGGTCCGGTTTGCTCTGCTTAGACCGGTGCGGTGCGGTGCACATTTTTCGACATGTCAGTCTAAATTGAACGTTTTCACATGTTTCCCGCCGACTCGCACTCCAACAGCAAAGCCAAAGTGTTGCGGAGAAAAATGAACCACATCGAATCTCGTCAATCACGGCCCAATTGGAGAGCATGCTGTCTTTGTTGGGACGTGTTGGACCCGCAAGATTCGGCAACCCTTTTTAGTCGGTCGCGTTCCGCCGGCCCGGATCGATATTACGAAAATATTTATCTTTTAACATGGCTACGCCTGTCCGGAGAGTTAATTTCACTCCACGCAGTTCCATTTGACACGAGTGATTTGTTTTCACCTCGGAAAGTGTTTCGCCGTCTTTTCTATTTCTTCATCCGTATCTTCTGGGTGGGAGAATGTTGGTGCAATTTTCCACGCGCTTGGCTGTTTTATTATTATTATTTATTTCACGGAGCTTTCGCGCAGCTTAGAGGCTGGGATTTGGGAAGATTTTTGAAGGCGTTAATAACTTCTCCGCACCTTCTCTCGAAGGTGTGTAATTAAATTGACTCAATGTGTTAACCCGATTCTGGCCCGCTGGCGAATGCGTGCCCAAAGGGTTTAGAGGTCGATCAATTTCAATTAAGAGTTGAAATCTTTAGTTTTTTGCCCCTGAGCTACAACAAACATCTGATAGATGCGAGAAAGCTATGGTTATGAGATTTAATGTTTAATGGATGTGTTTTATTGTTTGCATAATTCCATATGAACTAGTTTCTAAACGATGTTTTCAGATCATCTAATTTATTTTCCTCTTGACAAAAACCAATTTCCCTATGCCACTTTATGGTCCTTAGCTGTCTCGGTACAAAGTAGCAATCTAATTTGTGTCACCTGAGCCGGAAAAGAAATTAGCCCTGATCGGAAACCGCTCAACCCCGGGAGGCATACAGCGCGCAAACAGGTACGCACAGCAAATGAGAAAAGACACCCCACCCGCAAGCTATTCTCACGTGGCCTGAACGCAATTAAACTTCACCTTCCAGAGGAGTCTCTATCACTGGGCACCTCACCCCTCCATGACGCATTGGCTAACGGCCGCTGGTGGTGTATGGTACACACTTTCTCAGGAAAGAAAATCCATCCCTTTGCACAGCTTTCTCCATTGCCGTAGCGGTTTCACCGGTGCCAACTTCGGCACTTTTGAGGATTCCGGACACTGGAGATAAATGGGCGCGAGTACCGCAAATGCCCACCTGGAAACCAAGGGGACAGGTTTAAATCGATCTGGTGCGCTCGAAATTCAAATCTCCCGCGTAAGGAAGGTGTGGTTTGCTGTGTTGGGATGCTGGATCCCTCACTACGGATATCGTGCCCGACACCTTGTTGAAGCCCTCGACCTTGTTTAGCTTTGCCAGTATCAGTCCCGGGTGGACTTGGTTTGCAGTAAGCTTTGAGTGAGCTGAAAGGAAACGGTCTTGTGGTTTCTTTGGTACTCCGAGAAAGCTCCCGTCTGCATCTAGTAACTGGAGAACGAGTACACACACACCACACACTGAGCGGAAAAGCTAGTGGTGTTCAATTGAAACAAGCATCAATAAAGTACCACCAAATTATGTCCGTTCCATAAGTCACCTTCACCAAGAAGTTGGTAACAATCCACGATCAAGTGATCATTCTCGCTAGAGTCAATAAAGACTTGGACCATTTTGGGATGGAGTAAGAGGTGGGATGCTATATGGAGCTGGTAAAAGAATTGCAATTGTAGGTGAGCTTCAGCCAGTTGCCAGGAAGCACGCGATCGGTTGGGCGTCTAGAAGATTGAAGTTTGCAAGGTGTGTTCCAGAGCAACGATCGTGCAAGTGGAAGTTCTCACCAAATTGGGATCTCTGAACTGGTGGTGGAAGTTGGAAGGGTCTCAGTGCACCCCCGAGTGAAAGCCTCTGCTCGTTTGTTGAGCAAGAAAAATGCTCATAATAATAGCCACGGCTCTAGTCAAGCAAGTCGCAGGAGTCTATCAAATGGCGATGTTCTGTACTGGCAATTCCAGTAGACAGGGCATCCACCACAGGGGGTGTATGCTAATGTGCAGGAGAAAAAGGAAAAAGAAGCATTAGCCCGATAGGGCAGAGAAATTTGTTTACGCCGTGCTCAGGTGAACTATAAAGCACCACATCCACCACCAACCAAATCATCAGCGTCTTGAGAGAATAATGTTCTACATTCACGGAACGCCAACCATAAAATCTAAACGAACCAGAGTTAAACTAATATGAAAACGCCACATTTTATGGTTATTCATATTTTTTCGCCCTAGATGAAGCTCCGCTACCTTTTCTAAAGCGGAAGGATAGGAGCAGCGTAGGAATTGAATTTTAACAGCCTCATGCTTCCATTACATTTGTTGTGGAAATTGGTGTACTGGTGGTGCAGGAGAATTCCACACAGAGAACCAATGAGGCGCTGCGAAAAGCGTATTCTAGCAAACATGGCGGTAATAGAGAAAAGATAAATATTGTAAAGTATATGCTTAGCCATGGGATAATGTAGAAGAAATTGAATACAAACAAGAGGCGAACCCGAATGGGCAACTTTCTGGAGCAATCAGACTGGGGCGGACTGACTGACTGATGGACGGATGGTAGTACGCTTGGCTAGAGTGTGGCGTGGTTTATATTCTTCCAGTATTCTTACAATCCCCCGGTACACGATCACGGAACGGAATATCGGTTGCGCTCTTGAGCAGGCTTTCTTCTCAACCGATCGATCGGGTTATTGTTATCGGGCTTACATTAGGCGCTCTTTAATCCGTGCACGCTAAAAGCTAGCCATAGGCTGCACGATCCGCACCGAACACGCTCCATAATTGTGAACATTGGCAGGTTGTGTGCACCGTTACAGAAGTTTTAAAACCGAAATGGTTCGGAAGGGAGCACAGTATGTCGATTTGAACGGGCGTAGGACCCATCACGAAGTGATTAGTTTGGTAATTAAAGCTAACATCTTACTTGCGGGATCTTGTACCGCGTTGCAGGTTTATTCCTGTGCAGCCGTTCCGTTCGCTTCTACTTGCTTTGTTTCTGCCGCTGGAAAGGGATCCTAATTGATTATTCAGCGCTTTGAGGCTCACGAACTCAGTGCGGTGCAGATGCCGAAGGACAAGAGGATCTAACGCTCTTGTACCGGACGAATAACGGTGACGATCGATTGGGTCGGGTTTGGAACCGCGGGCGGGTTTGGTGTATTGGCTCAAACCGAACAGTAAAGTTTATTGAAATCATTCGCCAGACACGCTCGACAAATAATGGTGGGAAAGTATTTGTATCGTGGCGTGAAAGCTCACCTCGCTGGTGAAGGTAAATCGTGGGGTTTTAGGGAGGAAGAGAGTATTGGACAAAGGATGTAAAAGAGCTGTGTCTAGCTTTTTTGCATTAGATTTATCTTTAAGTTGTTTTGCAACTGTTTGTTGATCTGATTTTAATTTCAAAATTTTTAAATCTAAATCAACTGATATTGAATTTTGTATTTAATTATAATTAGGCAATTTTAACATATTTTTCGCTTCAATAATAATAAAAAAGAATTGATTAGCATATTTTAAGTCGTTGGAAAAATGGCTTCTATTTTATTTGCTCCTATTTAAAGATATAAGATTCGATATCACTTATCCCTCAGTTTTATATCATAGTTGGCCTCATAGTTGGAACAAATTTACTGAATTGAATTTTCTTTTATTTACTTTTGAAGCTTTTAAAAGTAGACAATTCAAATTAAAATAATAATGTACAATAAAATACTATAAAAAGTTCATGAACCCTATCTAGGGACAAAATCATTCCTCCATTATCTTTAGCATTAAATGTTATGTCCAATAAAAACCATCATCCTACAAAAGAGAAGCGCTCGTCAACCACCAACCAGCACCTGGTACGTATTTTGAAGGGCACCGTGTATATGTAGGTCAATGCAAGTGCATCACTTCCACCAAAAGAAATTACATCGAACACCGAACGGTGCTCCACTACCAGGCACCTTAATCCAAGGGCGGTAATTTCGCTCAATTAGTGCAAAACATTTTCCCACAACAATCAGCTGATCGAAGGCGAATTGAGCGCAGCAAAGGGTTAAGGACGAAGGAAGGTGGCAGAGGGAGCATTGGCGTTGGCGGACACAAAGTAAAACCCGACCCGACAAATGTTCGTGTGGCAAGTGAATGTCTCCCGCCTCCGCTGCCCTTCATTTCCTGTTTTAACCCTTTTCGAACGGCTGCACGGCTACAGAACATAAACTGCAACTAGAGCTGAAGTTTGCCTTGGAGCTGCACTTGCTACACTTTGCTGAATCTTCGCATCGGTTGAAGGGCTCTGGCTGAGCTAGCTCCTCACGCTGAGCGCAGCGGCAAAAAAAAAGGTCCAACTGACTGATTTAAGAAGATAATGCTCGCCAGTAAAGGAGCAGAAAAAAGCACATTTCACAGCACTTTAACCTTATCCCTTCGCGCTTCTTCTCTTCGCTTCTTTAGCATCGGCCGTGCTCTTCCTCTTCCATTTGGGTTGGAGGCTCTTCACTCACCCCATTCCCCCCTCGCTCTCTCTGTTGTCATCCATTTGGCCATGGTTTATGGCTTCCATCGTTAGCATTGCTGTTTCGCCGGGCATGGATTCGGCACGGATTCGCAACGGTTGTTTTGCAGCATAATGCAAGGTTCGCGGTTTGCGCTGGTTGGCAGGTGGAGCAACAAAAAAAAAAAAAAAAACGACCAAGCGCACAGTATCTGCATCCTCCCCTTTCTTTACACCCTCTTACCTTCATTCTCTTCCTGTGAAAACACGCGAAACAAAGTGCAAATAATTTAATTTGAAGCACAATTCAAAGCGCTAAGCCGGCTGAGTTTGGATGAAGGTGAGTCGGGATGGTGGTATAAAGGTGTTTTTAAAGCGTTTGAA
>KB686136.1:0-14582 GCA_000349165.1 Anopheles christyi
GGAGGTCAGGGTGGATTTGACGGAGAAATTATCATCAAAAGTTTGCACGATTATCGCACGTTTGACATTAAGACAAGCTGCAACCGGGGCAATGTTGGAGATAACGGAAAGGGTGGGCTGTATGGTGCACATGGAAAAAATGGATGGGACATGGGTTATGTCGATTACTCAATGAACGATACATTATGGTACGGGCAAGATGAAAAGAGCAAACTTCAGCTGTCGTTCTACGACAATAATACATCAAACAGAGTCTATTGCCCCTATAAGGAACTTGACAGCAACTATGTGTATGCTGAAATACAAGAATCCAGAATCGAACATCAATCGCGGAATGCATTTCAGGAAAGAAACAATACACGGGCAAGTAACGAAAGACAGCATCATTCGAAACCGGTAGGGAAGAAATCTATTCCAAGGATGCGTATTAATGCTGCATTTGCTGAATACTTGCAACAGATCGAGAGAGAAAAGCAGGAATTGGAAAAACAGCGTATCGAGAAAAAGAAACAGGTGTTAGAAAAACAGCAGATTATATTTGAAAAACAGAAATTGGAAAAGCTGAGAATTGAGAAAGAAACTCAACTACTAGAAAAACAACGGATCGAGAACGAAAAACAGAAATTAGAGAAACAACGGATCGAGAAAGAAAAGCTTGATTTAGAAAACCAACGGATCGCGAAAGAAAAGCTGGCATTGGAACAACTTGAGAAACAAAGACTAGAACAAGAAAAACAAAGGATCGAGAAAAAAAAGCAGGAATTAGAGAAACAACGAATCGAGACGGAAAAGCTTGAATTGGAAAAACAACGGATAGAGAAAGAAAAGCTGGCATTGGAACAACTTGAGAAACAAAGACTAGAACAAGAAAAACAACGGATCGAAAACGAAAAACTGGAATGGGAACAACTTGAAAACCAAAGGCTCGAACAAGAAAAGCAGAATTTGGCACAACAGCAAATCGAAAGAGAACAGCTGCGATTGACCGTGCAACAGATTGAAGAAGAAGAGTTGGGAATGAAATTGCAGCAAATCGAAGTAGATGAGCAGTCATTGGCAAAACAGCAAATCGAACAAAAAAACCAACAGGTCAAAGAATATGTAGAGTGCGATGCATTGCAGCAAGCTGTCGAAAGCCAATACACAGATCTTAATCGGATCACGGATATAGACATAAAACGGTTTGTTAATTTTTCGCATGATACAACTGATAAGAACCGATCCGAGTTTGTTAGGCTTGGTGGTTTGAATAATGATTGTAGTCAAGAGAAAACATTCAGCACTTTAAATAAAAACTCTAATCTAGACGACTGGCTACAGCTCCGAACACGAACCGTTCATCACCACGATCTGGTGACTTTGGTGGAACTTTTTGAAACATTAAAACCGCAGTTTGAAACTGTGCTTGGTATGGATTGCAGTGTCAAGATAATGGCCATTTCGGAAACTTTGAGGACCAAGTATAAGTTAGCGATACTAAGCGAAATTACAACGAAGCTGCCGATCTATTACCCAAAGGTGAATAGTATCGTATCCACAGTAGATAATGTAGCTAGGTATCTGGAAGAAACGGAGAAAAAGAACGACTCTATCGTACATCACATGCTTGGTACCTTGAAACAATACGTTTTTGAAGACTCTATAGCACAACGAGCTAACATTGCCAAATTTTTTGTGAAGGAATCTAAAAATTATGAAACTGCGGTGAAGCATGCCATAGAAACACTAATTATGGAAACAGATAGCACCAAAGTTGAAAATGAACGGGTAAAACAGTTTTATGGTGAGTATCAAAATTTTGTCGAGAATCAGCAAAGAAATATTGACTCTATAACTGACTTACTAACAACAGAGTTTAAAAAGCCAAACAATCAAGAAGCTTTCCGTCTGTGGAATGCTAGGGTTAATGACGATACGTTGGTAGAAGATTTGGAGGCGTTGATCCGACAGGATAGTTCGATAAGCTCACTGTACGATAAACTCACACGGGAGAAAAAGGATGAATATGATTGGGCAAGATGTTGTGCAGATAAAACAATTCAACAAATATTTAAGATGAACCTTGAACAGGAGGGAATCATGTCCAAAAGTTATAGAGTGCTGTTGGCATACCTGTATGACGTAAACATTCAGGTGTACACTAGAGATGAGAAAAATGAATTAATTCCGATAGAGGATCATAATCCTAATTCTACAACAGTGATACATATCTTACTGAGAGTAAATGAATTCATTCAACTAAACATCAATGAGGCTTTTCATCTTTTGGAAGAAGAGCGCCTGAACAGGGATAGGATTTACAGACAAATTCTAACGAAGATTAACGATATGCAAAACGTAAAGGATATCAAAACATATTTTGAGCAAAAGTTATTCGAACAAAACGATTTTCCTTACGAGACAGCAGCTGAAGAATCAGACGAAGAGATAATAATTGGTAAAATTGCAGCATTCTTTTCAAATGAGGACAGGGACGACATTTCTCAACGTCTGAAGAACATTTCCCGCAAGATCACTGGCCAGTGTGGAGTATTGGGAAACATCTTGCAAAGTTTTACTGTCCATGGTAGACATGTGTCGTCGAACGAACTGTGTTTCTTGATCAACTCTATTATTACGCACATAGTGACAGCAAGGCAGGAAAGGTACACCTTCTCCTGGATTGTAGCAGCCTATAATCAATGCAATTGGACAGACGAGTTGGTATTACTGCAATTAGAGAACTGCTTCAAGAGACAGCTACAGGAAAAACGAGCTTGGCGTACGTACATGTCCAACATTAAGAATAAGGAAGCTTTGCTAGTGTTTGCAGGTCAGTTTGGTCGAAACCCCTGTTCGGCATCGTGTGTTGAAGATATATTGCGCCTGTTGAGTAGCGTTCCAATAGAATCAGTTTGTACAGATGAGCTGGAATTAACAGAGTGGCCTTACGTGCTTAAAGAATGCTATTGGGCACATAAGTTGAAAACTCTGATGAAGTGGAATAATGAATCGGAAAGTTTAACATCCGCTTCCTTTTTCATTCTGTCTATAGAGAATACTTATGGTGACCAATTGATGCAGACGTTATTTAAATTGTTGGAAGAACAGGGTAATCAACTCACGCAAGCTGGATTAAACCAAATCTTATATTGTTTCCATACCCAAAAGTGGAACTTGTGTGATGATAATTTAAACGTTTTGAAACAGTGCCACTGGAAGGATTGGATTGAGCAAATGGAAGAAAAGTACAAGATCAACTCAATCGAACTTAATATTTCTCAACTAGCAACTATCATCACGAGCAATGCTAACACGTCAAGTAATATATTGAAGCAATTGCCACAAATTGAACTTTCCGTGGCAAATATAGATCAAAACAAAAGATCAATCAAAGAAAAACTGGTATCCAACTTCACAATCACTGATATAGCAGAATGGGCTAAAGAGTTTCAAGATGAGAGAAGAACACCAAGTGCAGACATGTACGAGGAAATGCTCGCTGTCATAGATAGGGCTATTGAGCTTAAGAGAAGCTTCAGGCTTCGAGACACCCAGCGATTAACAGTGTTGGCATTGCTTGCAAACGATAAAAGCACACTAGCCCAGGTGTCTACCGGCGAAGGGAAATCTTTAATCGTAGTAGCGACCGCGATCATAAAAGGACTCCTAGGTGGGAAGGTAGACGTTATAACTAGCTCGTCAGTACTGGCCCAACGGGACGCAGTTACCAATACGGACATTTACGAATTGTTCGAACTAAGCGCCTCCCACAACTGTAGCGAGAATATGGAAGAGCGAAAGGAAGCTTACTCGTGCAATCAAATAATTTACGGCGATTTGGCAAACTATCAGCGTGACTATCTTTTGCATAAATTTTACGGAAAACATGTTTTGGGAGATCGCAGTTTTTGCAATGCGATCGTCGATGAGGTGGACAGTATGTTGCTCGATAAGGGAAACAATATGTTATACCTATCGCATGATATTGCCGGCATGGATAAGCTAGAATCGGTATACGTGTTCATTTGGCAAATGGTCAATAGTTCGACAGTTCTCCCGGACGATGTATATGTGGAATCTATCAAACGGTCAGTGTTGGATAATATGTACGAGACCATCCAGAAAGAAGATGTTCAAAATCTGGACAGTGATTTGGGTAAATCCAACGTATTAGCTATATGGGAGAAATTGTTAAAATCTGGAATGATAGATGACTCTGGAAGATTGCTGACAGAAGCTATTGATTTAAACAAACTGGATGAACTACTCACTCCAGATTTTGAACAATACAAAGATCGTTTAACCTTCTTGCTTAAGTCTTGTCTAGAACGTGAACCGTGCATCAAGGTTCCTAATTTTCTGAAAGCGTTTGTGGAGAGACACTTGGACGGTTGGATATCTAGTGCACTAACAGCTCTGTACATGGTGCCGGGACAGTACTACGTGGTGGACGTCGACAGAACGGGTACGAGCGCCGAACTGCATGCAAATGTAATTATTCTCGACAGGGATACGGGCACTGATCAGGTCAGCTCACAGTGGGATGAAGCATTGCATCAATTCTTACAGCTCAAGCATGGATGTAAGTTGTCAACGCAAAGCCTGAAAGCAGTTTTCACCTCAAACGTTACATACCTGAAGATGTACAATCTGCTGTATGGATTAACAGGCACGTTAGGTTCACAGAGAGAAAGACATCTGCTTGAAGAAATTCATGAGGTAAACTTTGTCACTATTCCGACCGCCAAGTCGAGCCAATTTGAAGAATATGACACTTTTATTTGTTCGAGCATCATGGACTGGAAGGAGCATATACGCCAGGAGTTGGATAAGCTCACCAAAATTGATAAAAGATCCGTCCTGATTATTTGCGAAACGATTAGAGATGTTGAATCTTTGCAGAGCGTCTTTGATGCTGAGGTGCAAACAAACCTTCACACTTATATGCGGGATTATGAGACGTTTACTGTAGCAGAAAGTGATAAACAGTTGGAACCGGGGCAAATTATTCTCGCTACCAACTTGGCAGGTCGCGGCACGGACATTAAAATATCGAACGAACTTCGGAAGGCCGGTGGATTGCACGTTATACTCACATACCTGCCCGCGAACATTCGGATAGAAGAGCAAGCATTCGGGAGAGCGGCAAGATGCGGCGATAAGGGATCGGGACGAATGATAATAATGGTGGCAGATGTGAAAATGCACAATCGTGCTAAGATATTTTCCCTCAAGCAGAAACGCAATGTGGAAGAGCTTTTCCGTATATCAGCTATAAAAGCCTACTATGAAACGACTATCAAAACGGAAGAGAACTGTTTTAAGACATTCAACGAGTTGTACGATAAGAAAATGAAATGTCTAGCGGATGCTAAAACGCCAGATCCGGTGAAAGAGATTCTATTGCAAAGTTGTTTGGACAAATGGTCATTTTGGTTAGACGAACACAATTCAAAAATTGGAAAAGCAGTAGATGAGGGTAGCAAACGGGAAGTCAAAATGCTTTTACATCAGTTCCTGGCAGAGTTGTATGTCCTGCAAGCTACGGATGCTAAAAGTTGGCGAGCATGGGTCGCAACAAATCCAATGCAAATGATTAAATTAGGAAAATATCTTTCTCAAAATCAATCCAAGCACTACGATTTAGCAATACAACTGTTTGGGAAAGTTATCGAGAGTGAGCCTTATTTTGCTGAAGCTGCTTATTACTATCGCGCATACACACGATCACTTGGCAACATGAACGTTGAGTACTTTAAAAAGGATCTGCGGGCAGCGGAAAAACTTTTCGGTGAGCACATAAAATCCGCAATGCAAGCAGCGGGGATCGTAGGTAACTTTAAGAACAACCATCCATCGATCAATGGCTATGAAGAGCAAAAGAAATGTCTCATCAATTTGTACTCGTTGTTTATACAATCAGTAGACGACATGCTCGGAAATGCGATGAGTCCCGAATCGTTTGTTAATTATGAAATCAAAGAAGATGTGGCTAGAATCATCTTTAAAGATCTTGTGCAAAATGGCATGATAAAGAAGGCTACAGTAATTGGTAACGTTTCGGATGCGCAGTTGCAGAAACTTCAGACTGACTATGGTACATCTGTGGATATATTGAGTGAGTTTCTAGACAAACATAAAGGCGCTATTGATGAGAAAGCATTTCTCGCAGATATTCGAAAAGCATTTTCATTTCCGAGCAGAAATGAGTTTTGGAAAACTCTTATCGAGCAAAGTGTGCTGCACAGTATTGAAAAGTATGTTTTGATCGATGAAGAACGACTGGAAACGATGGATCCCGCCCTAAAGAACGTCGTACAGGAAAAGATAGACAAAGGAGAGTTGGTAAAACAAGTTTGTAAACTAGATAAGCACCAGATATTGTTGATCCACGAACAACAGCAAAAGAACTATTTTGAGAAAAAGGAACTCATTCGAATGATAGGTGAAAAGAAGTATACTTCCCTTAAAGAAAATGGTTTACTTTCATTCAATGAAAAGGCGACCATAGACAAGAGTAAAATTGCTGGGTGCATATTTTCTACTTTTGATTCTATTACTGTGCAAGATATTACAAACAAAGCCAGAATTACCATCAGTGAAGCGAATAAAATTATAGACGAGCTACTAAAGCAAAAAGTTCTGGAAAAGAGGAATGATAGGTTTGTTCTAACAGTTAACCATAAGCAGAACAGTTCGCTCCCGAGGTATCCATTGTATATGGGTGTCGTAGAAAGCTTGTGCTCTTTATGTTTTGCCTACAGACTAGCATTGAGTAAAATTGCACAACAGATAGAGGAGGATTCTGGCCTTTGTATAGAATTAATCCCTGATCCGCATCAAATGTTTTTTAACGATCTTTTAGAGAAAAAGGTAGTAGAACCGGCTATGGCAACGCATGAGATTAAAGAAAATATAATTAATACAATGTACAGACCGTATCGCACGAAAGAGACTTTCAAATATGAGCTTGCTAAGGATATTGGCTTGTCTCCGGAATATACCGAAGTCCTGCTGGATGTGTTGCTTAAGAAGAGGTGGATTATTAGGATAATTGATTCATGCAACGTGCTGTTGCCAATTGTAATACCCGTATCAAATGTATTTTATACATTTGCTCCTAAACATTATCGATCGAACATGGCCGATTTAAAATCATGCATTGCATTAATCAATGAAAAACATGGTCTTGTCGAATCTTACGACATAAGTGTCGCTGTTGATAAATGGTTTTACAATCAAATACTCCTTCTCGAAAGTGGAACTGCTAAACATATCGAGAGTGTACTAAGTAAGTCGAAATCTTCCCTAGCCGCCCTAAAGGTACCAAATGGTGAGCTGAAATCCATCATGGAGTTTTATGGTAAAGGCAATTTCGGAAACATCGATGAGATGCGTATCTTTATTACAAACGGCCTAGAGCATCTTATGCAGCTAGGAGAAAAAAAATGGACCGTAGAAATGCTGATCAATACATCAGTAGTGTTAGCCATTGGTGTAGCATCGATAACTATAGGCGCCATCATGGAGGTATACTCTTCCGGTATGATGACGCACGTTGCGAGTGCTTCCATTGCCGAAGGTATCAACGATATTATGTTCGCTGTGAGTGCTTTTCAGTCAGGTTACTTCAGCTGGCAAGACTACAGAAAACAAAAGTGGCAAAGTGTAGCCTTTACGGCGGCAACAGCCGGTGTAGCAGCGTATCTCTCCCGTGGTGTTAAAGTGTCTCGCATAGGCTATAAAGCTACTGGACCAAGCATCGCGAAATATGGCAAACCGGTCGCCGAATCATCCGGCCAGCAGCTAGTAAAAACATGTGGAACAAAGGTTGTTAAAGAGACAGCGAAGCGTGTGGCACTAAAAACGGTCGAAGGTGTCTCGTTTGCCATGGCAAATACGGCTGTAGATACGATTGTCGCCAATCATCTGCAAAGCATGCTGAACGTGTTAGCATCAGACATTTTGTCTGGAGTTAAGGGAGCGGTGGCAAATCATAAGGTCACTCAAAACTTGCAGAAAGCCTACGATATGTTGGGTGAGAACGACGCAAAAGCTCTCGTGAACGACTTGACAAATGCATATATGATAGAACGGAACACAGGGCAAACCTTTCTTCAGTGCACTAAGCAAATAACCCAAAATGTGGTGGAAGGAATGGGGAAGGCAACACAAAAAACTGGTACCACATATAATAAAATGGTACTGATCAGTCAGATGAGCCGGGTGCTGGACTTTGTAGATCGTGCAGCACAAGTTTATAAAATGCTAAGCGCAACGCACCTTTTGCTGGATGGTGTGAATAGTCAAATGGAGCGGAAGCTCACTAATATTGAGCAGAACTCAGCGCTATCGAAGGCAAAACAGGCAAATGGGGAAGATTTTGAACGCTTTAAGAGGGAAGTGATCGAGCAATGGGAAACGACATTGAGTAAACACGTTGGACAACTGATTGCACAACATGTTGTGCTGCCAGTGCTTAAAATGGGCATGAATTATATCCTTGTACAAACGGGTAAAGGTTTGAAAGCCATTGGTCGCAGCATGATAGAGTCAATAAATAGCAAAAAAGTTAAGCGATTAACGAAAGAATATAATCAGAATATCGGACGGGAAGACATGACAGCTGCAACAAAGCGCCAACTAACAGAGGAGTATAACAGTCAGATGCTGAAAATGTTGCGAAAAACCCGCAGTCCGTCCGTGTTTGCCAATATCATCCGGACGGACGTTCCAATGGATTTAACTTGCGTTGGGGTCTGTTCTTCAATGATACATGAAATGCTACAGGCCCAAAATCCTGCGATAACGGGCCTCACAATCACTGTGCACGGGGCAAATGGTCTTAAGCAATCGTTTAGCTCTGGAACTGGTGGTCCTGAGATTCACGTGATTCTGGTAAACAACCATTTCACTTTCGGTGGGGCTGGAGGGTCTGTTGTTGACACAACAGGTAATAATTGTTTGTACGGATCGCTGGCATCAGCTATACCGGAGCTCCAATTTATGGATGCCAATATATTCAGATTGAAGTTAGCTGATCGCATTGAGCATAACGGCAGCATGCATGAACACATTCGGCGTGGTTGGCACAGTGTTCCGTTAAAACTAGGTGTTGTTGGAGGGAAAACCATTGATACACCATACAATGAGGAAGAATCACACGAAGCAAATGATGGAAAGCCCTTTCCGGATGCTTACAGAACTCCCAATTATCATATGAAATCACGTTTTAAGCATACGTTCATATTTTCAGGAAAGGTGGCAGCCGGCAGGAATGATAAAGGAGAGTCTCATGGCGTTTATATACAAGACGGAGCCAGTACTCATAAAGCGAAGAGATATAAAATTGTTTCTGCTACTAATGAAAGCACACATCAAGCGAAGAAGCCTAAAAGTGTTTTTAGAGCAGAAACAACAATGTTTAAAAATAAAAACGCTGTAAGTCAGCATATTAAAAGCAAGCCTATGCTAGTGTCTGCACAGCATAATAAAAAAGGGCTCCATCAGTCGCATAGAGTAAGGTGTCGTGTTGATCCAAAACTCAAGAAGAAGAACAAGAACCATTACGAAATATTGTCGAATGACGCTGGGCATACACACCTAACTGATAAGTACGCTAACGCGTGGAGTGGATTAGCTGGACTAATCGATAGAATACAGCCGAGTTGTATTCAGGATATGGCGAACTCAGACTATACACCATCTATAATTGGCCCAACATCAATACAATACAGAAAAATAGAATGCGTAAAAACAAAGTTTATAAAAGCATGTGATGATCGCATGGCAAAACTTACAACAACAAACATAAAACAAAATAAGAAAGAGCTTAAATTGTGTGATGAGTTAAAAAACTATGTACAAAACTCTTCAAACCAGACATTGTATGCAAATGCAAGAAAAGCTTATTTATCAACATCTCGAAAAATCTTAGGAAATCCTTCAGACAAAAGCAACCCAACCGGCAATGCAAACAAATGATAACACTTTCAAAAGTGTGATTGATAGGGAAAAAAAAATTGACTAGGAGCGATTGATTTCAACAGCCCGGATTTGTTGAAGCTATGCAATCATTTTCATACACTGTGCGTGTGCTCTTAAGCCACAAACTATTTTTAAAGGTTGCATTGCTGGTGGCGTTGCTACCATCTAGTGCAGGCTTAACACGTCTTGTGCCAAAGCAACATAATAGAATAATAACACAAAATAAAATGAAAAAATGTGAAATGAAGTTGGTGGTTGAAATTTTAGGTTTAAAGTCGCAAGAGTTCAGTTTAAAGAGTTTAAATAAGTTTTCACATACTGCTTCTTGCTTGGCGTAAACGACTTACGCGATCATGCCGGCGATGTTACATATACAGGCTTACTAGACTTATTTTTACCACGTAGCCGGATAGTCAGGCCTTGCTACGTTTTCACACACATTTAAAACAATAACTGATTGGACATACGACATAGGAAAATAGCAAATGTTGCTTATAAAAAAAAAAATAGGAGTTTGGCGAACGGCGAAACTAGACAAGATCGCATTCAAAAAGAAAGGGCAAGCGCTAGTAAAGGAATTACTAGCTCACAGTGGGTGACTCAGGCGTCTGCCAAGCGTAAAAGTATCAAGAATAGTTTGTTGGAGTGTTGGAAGCCTATCGAGTGACTTTAGAAGGACGAAAAAAACCCTCCCAATCCCCTCAATATTGTATGTTAAGAGCGTCGGAGATAATAGGCTCCACTTGGCCATCGGTGCCCCATCGTCAATGAACGCCCGAAGTGAGGGTGCCCCTAAGATACAAATACATCCTACCATCCAGACCATCACACTCAACATACGTACAGAGCCTAAACTTCTATTCCGTCAAGGGCCTCAACTGCACTTCTACAAATTATACCCTCTCACACTTTTTGATTCACCTGCCTATAGTCGACGATGTTTGAGCGCATATCTCAACAAGTAAGCTACATTAACATCTTTAATTTGGGGAAAAGCAAAGGAGTAATTACTTAACTTTTGATAATTTTACTATCCCTCAGGGCCTGAATGCCCCTGTTACCATGCGACTAATCATCATGCGGCACCAAACCATGGTCAGCCTACAGACGTTAATACCAATGCATAATTGAACTCAAACGAGCCAGAGTTTATGTACATATGGAAGGAGCTTCCATAAACACCCAATCCTCACGATGTGACCAAATTATAGTATTATCGTTGATAAAAGAATCACATTGGTTTGCCGAGAGTATCGGCGATTTGAAACAATTGAAACTGTACGAACCAGAGAGAAGCAACCAACTAGAGAAAAGCAAGTGTTATTACATGCAATATACAGGAAGTACATCAAAAACGATTGTAAGTGATGTGGACGATATAAAAGACTTTTTGCGAAAGTTGGCAGGGCCTGGACTGTAGGCAAACAATCCTGTCCGGAGTTTACTTCTGCCCACTTGACGCTGTTTAAACATACTTAACACATCGCTCCGTACAGCAACCTGCGATCATTGACATAAACCTTTGATGCAACAAACTTACCTTATTCTGTATTGAGAGTTCAACGAAACGGCAAAATAAATATCTGTTCATCTTTTAACTTAGTGTGTCAAGACCGGTCCCATAGTACAGTCGTCAAGTCGTACGACCTAACATCATGCCCCCGTCATGGGTTCATTTCCCATATGGACCAAGCCCTCACCCATACATACGTAGGAGGACATTAGCGGCTTAGGCAGGCCTTTTTGGACCTCTGACTACGGTTATTGTGCCAAAGAAGAAGAAAACTAGTGTGGGAACTGATAATTCATTCGGAAGGCAAAGAAAAGATATAAAAAAAAAACTTGCCACGATTTTGGCAGTCTGACCGGAAAGCAAACATTGGATCAGTTATAGCAGAATGCCCTCAAGCCCCAGTCGTCCTTGCAAAAACGTTACAGGGAATGTGAGAACCTGACGCAGTTGCCGACCATCTTTAAAGTTTTTCAACCTTTTGTTCCCAAGAACAACACTTAACACTGCAGAATCGAGTATACTGTAGGTATCAAAAAGTGGGAAGCAAACTGATATGCAAAAGATTTTAATCATATTGTTTTTCTAATTTTCGTTTCAGTAGTTCGTGAAGATAACGTCAAGATAAGTTTTTTACTTCTGACTATGCTAATTTCGATATTCCAATTTGCGGATAAAAATGTTTCGTTAAGCATATATTGTAACAACAACTTGACTGTTTGGAGATAGACAGGCTGTAGTTGATCACTTTATTATAAAAAGGGCAATATTAAATTAACATTAGTCAAAGTCGGTAGGTAGATTTAGTTTAATTTAGGGTTCAAATTTTGAATTAAATATAATGGTTTAGTTGTGAATTAATGTTTTATTTTGCGTTGCATAAAAAAAGAAAAATATGAGAAAGAACATAACAAAAATCCTATGAGTAAGAACACACAACCACGGTAACTGCATTTTTGCTGTGTAATCACTTTGCCAATATCGTAGAGCGACTGAGTGTAATGAGTTTTCATTCTCTATCTGTACTTAGTATTGACTGCATTGTTATTTTCATTAAACTCATCTATTAGCAAAATATCCATTATTTACTGTCACTCTGCATTTGTAGTACCTATTACATTGTGCCATTAACCGAATAATTCAATTAGTTTCTACGCTTCATTATGAACAAATTAAACGACAATTCTAAACCAATATTATCTTAAAATTCGACTACATAACTCAATTGAACAATGAACTCAAAACATGTGAAAAACTTCGCGAAATGTCCAATATACGTGGCGAAGGTTCTTTCGTGTAAAATCAGCGTTGGGAGTCCGAATGTGCAGTTTGTTCTAATTACTTTGCATGCAATAATTACAATACCAGTCCAGTGCTTTCTATGTAACTAATGCAAAACTTCACCATAACTGATCTCCAGACTTGAAAGCTCCCACCTTTGAGGTGTTTGTTTAATTTTCACTATGAGCAAGAAAAACACACTCTCGCTAGACCATGCTCCATAAATCCATCCCTACATCTGAACGTTTTCACCACCTAAGTGTTTGATACATTTGGGTTCTAAAATGTGGGCAAGAGTAAATAAAAAAATATCTTCAGAAAATAAATATTGACAATCTTAAAATTGACTTTCATACCAAAAATGTTATGAATTATTATTCGAAGTAGCGTAAATTAGTTCAGAGTAAATGAACTCACCAACGAATCAGTTCACTCTTCAATTCTTTGTATGCATATAAACATTAGAAATCGTTATACATTTTGCATACCTTTAGGCGCACAGGATGACCGGGCATAGCTAAACGATAAAATTGTTTTTATACCAGTGCTGGATTTGACAGCCTATTTTACAAATCAGTCTCTAAATTTTCACTCATTTTACAGCTATCCCCATTGAAATGATAGTTCAAAATTGTCCACCACTTTATTTACACTAATTGAATAAACTAACTACACTCAACCCTCTTTCATTCAGGCGTGTCCTGTAACCTTGAACAATAAAATTTACTAAGTTCTCCAAAACCCCCCAACATCTTCCTTGCACCTTTGTTTTCCCCTCGGAGAAACCGGAATTGCCGATAATTATTACTCACCCAAAATGGCCATAAATGCCAAACCGGGCTGGCTGCCTCATCGCAACCAGCATTCATCATCTGCGGCTGACATGTGACAATTCGCAAATGTAATTACCCACGCTAGATGCTCCTGCATAGCTTCCATTTGTCCCCCTTTTTTTAAAACATTGTCTATGTCAGTGGTTTCCTTCCATCGACACCATTCCGAAACCATGGAACGCAGTTGAGGAAATATGGAAAAATACCCCACACTCATACCATCACCAATATCAGCAAATTTACCAAAAACTGATATAGAGGGGATGTTTGGGAGTACGGCTCCATGGAAAACTCCAGCCTGGTCACCCTACCGACAATCGCCAATTGACGGGTATAACCGGTACAATGCTTTTGATTTATAATTTAATCATAATTACATCTCACGACACACAGCCCACAGCACAAAAATCCCTCCCATTAGGCCCGGGATATCACACATTCCTGGGTGAGCTGCTCAATCTTGGCTGCTCATCTCGTACCGAGACCGATAAGACCTGATGCGGTGCGGGGCTGCGGTGCGGTACAAATTGTCCAATAAATTTCCTGACCATGCTGTGGACGGTTATCTTTGCTATAAGGGGAGGTTTGCACAATGTTTGGTTCACGGGTTGAACCAAAGTTGGATACAGCAGCATTGGTGGGTTGGCGTATAATTTTCCCTTGCCGTGTAATCATTCGCGCGATTTAGCGCCCCAAAATTTTGCAGCGTAGTTATTTTGTGTACATTACTTTGTTTGAAGGGTTTGAGGGTGAAACAAAAAAACAATTCAGATGCAAATAAGCAGTTTCATGTGCAACAGCTGTAAGTAATGAAGTTTTATAGGGTGGTTAAACGTAAATTATTGTTTCGGTTCATGATGTTATTTTTATGTTCTCTGTAATTGTTACACAGACCCATCCCGTACTACAGTCGTCAAGACGTACGACCTCACCACAGGACAGTCATAGGTTCTATTCTCATATGGACCGAGCCCCCAATGCATTTTAAA
>KB686147.1:0-14632 GCA_000349165.1 Anopheles christyi
CAGTATAATTTAATGCTAAGTAGAACATGAATTATGCGCCCAAGTTTAAAGACAAGAGTTGCAAAAGGTAAAGAGAGAGCGAGAGATTTCAATCTTGTCTTAAAAACTTGACCAAAAAAAAAAAAAATGAAAACCCGCATCTGAAACCTCAATCTACCAATGCACCTGAGGAGGAATGCAGAGGAAGAGGGTTTTGGGAAAGGTGGTAAAAATGTTGCTAAATTTGTAGTGTTTTCATTTCGCCTGTATCGTTCCTTTTGTCCGCCCGGATCGCTGATGAACTTTCGGCAAGAAAGGAGAAAAAAACGAACATTTAGGAGAAAACTTTCCACCAACCAACCAACTAACCAGAGCCGTATACCGGTAGGAGTGTAAAGCGCCAAGGCAAATCAGTGGAACGCAAAACTTTGCACCCAAAACGATGCGCGGACACCAAAGAAAATGCGATTCAAATAATCGTCCCATCGTGGAGCAAGGCTAATGCATCGTCCTGCCGTGTGCCCGTCCGGTGTGACTCCGGCATGCTTCCATTTAAGCGGCAGGACTGGCATTTAGGAGGGAAAATTTATGACCTAGAAACCTTGGCAGGGTAGCGATTTCAGGAATGTAGTTGCTTTGCTTTTGAAACTGTTCGTCCCTGCTGTCGGGGATAGCGCGCGGGCAAGGTTCTTGTGTTTCATACACACACACACACACACACACTGCCCAGGGTGTACAGCAAGTACTGAGGAAGGTGGTAGGGTTTGTCCGAAGGGAAGAAAAATTATCGCCTCGAACATGTTTGCCCCGAGGTGTGGAAAGCGTTGAAGCAAGTGGACTGAGTTTTTTCACACTGATTTTTGCAGCGCATGTCCACTTGCTCTCTCTGCATTCTGCACTGGGTCCGTGTCCTTCTGCATGTGGCTTGTAGGTGTAGGTGCTGGCGCAGGGCGTGGTGATTTTTCGCGCGTTCCACCAGAAACGCTTCGGTTGATTTGTGGGACGCTCTGTCTCGATGCTGAACGGTGTGGTGAGCGAAAGTTTTGCACTTCGCGGAAAGTGGTGTATTCTTGCGAGCAGATCGATTGAACCTTTTTTACTACTCCCCCTAGAATGTAGCTGCATGTAAGATTACATCGTTTCCGATGCTACAACCTTTCGAGAGAGCTGTTTTGGTTGTGTTGAAACGATTTTGTGGAGAAAAAAAAGTAAGACACTCTACCACTATTTCCTTCGCATTCGTTCAGATCCACACTGTACACACTGACCGTGGATAATGAAGTGAGTGGAAAAATCAGACCGAATCCATCCATTACGAGCTGTCAGTGCCGTCGGTGGATGGGCGAATGGGGACAGCGGGTAATGAAGGAGTGGTGAAGGACGCGTTGGACGTCATGTCGTCGGGACAAAAGCGATAAACTTTCGCTTTAAAATTTGTACCACCGGTACCAGTCGGCCAGTTGTGAGTTAGGAGTTTTCAGAAAGTCATGATTAATTAAGTACACTCTCCTCGACCAAAGCAAACTTTTCTTTCGTAGAGATTGAGCAGAATTACACTTGCTGCTGCAATGTGTGACGTTTGTGTGTGAGATTTAGGAAAAGTGTACTAATGAACATGCACCCAGCAAAAGGGAGACAGAGAAAGGAAGAGGTGAGTTGTAAGTTTTCTTTGAATAGTCTTTGCCCCATTTCCAGCCCAATTTCCAAGCTTTGCTAGAGCTTTCATAGAATTTGCAAGTGAAGGGAAGTGCTCTCGAGAAATCCCATCGTTACAATGCCGAGGAAATTTGTTAATAAAAAGAAATAGTTCATGCATTAACAACGTTCCTACTGGGTGAGTGGGCATGTGAAGTTTTTGTTACATCCTACCAAACAGCTACCAGGATTGCTTAATAATAACTGCTAATGTGCAAGTTTATCGGCAGCAACAGTTACTTTGGACGATGAGTTACTGATGAAGTTACTTCTTCATTAAAGTTAGGAGTGAGGGTGAAAAACATTTCAATTGCACGATGCGATAGTAAAGAGAACTGAATCCTTTAAGCTGCAATACGCAGTATTATGCACGAAGTGTTAAGCCGATTAGATACTTCATTAGTGCTTGTTTTCGATTGGTTTGAAAAAGTGCTTTTGTATCTGGTTCCCTATAATAGCCTTAAATAAGCAAAATTTGACGGCTTGTAGGTACAGTTTTAAAGCAATTAAGTGGCTTAAACCCCCTTTAAAGTCAAATTTAGTCGTGCATGGTTCATCTAATAACCCATTTTTGACAGATAGTTTGCATACCTCCAGGCGTTTAGAGGGTGCAGGATAAACTAACTGTATACTTGAAATAAAATGAAATTGTTTGCTTTGCAATGTTTATATTGATGTTAGGCTGACGGACATAGAAAAAATGGGCTTTGCTTATTATTTTTATGTTAAAAAAAAACAACTAGTAACATTTTACATTTTTATAATCCCGTTCTATGTGATGGCGTTCGAGATAATACACGAAGTGTGACAACAATGAGCTATTTAGATCCATTATATGAATACACCAGACGCAATACTTACACCTCGCAATGCCATACTGTCTCCTTTTTCACCTTTCGGCCCTTGATCGCCCTTTGGTCCCGGTCGTCCCTGTTGTTTGTGGAAAAGGTAATAATTAGAATAGATTACAAGAAGCTGATTTCTCGTTTTGAGGCTAAAACTTTGGAAAATAAATTCTACTTACCGGCCACGTTTCACCCATACCGCCAGACTTTCCCGGTGGCCCAATCGGTCCCGGTGGGCCCGTCTTCCCCCGTCGGCCTCGCTGGCCACGCTCACCCTTATCTCCTTTATTGGCCTGTCGGAATAGAAATGGAAGCAACAAAAAAGTGAGTTTAATATCAGAAACGTTGAATCATTTGCATTGGAGCATGTCATAAGGTCCAATGACAAGCTGGATCGAAACCGTGCAATAATTTTAATCGTCAGCTAATTAGCTTTCCTCCATTAGCATAACAAAAAAAAATGAACTTCTCTCGTATTCCAAATCCAGAGTTCACACTTTTCCACTTGAATTCAATTAAGTGCATTCTGTACGGTACACACATCAGCGCACAGCTCTCTCACGGACGAATGCACATCGGTGTAATTCACCTTCATTCGTCTAACAGTTTTTTTCAACTCATTTTGTTACCTTTGCCCCCTTGTCACGTGTGCGTGTGAACATTGCTCTGGATTCTTTCTCTCCACCCCAAAGAAGAACATGTTATGAAATGCTATAAAAGGATGAAATGTGTAGACGGTGAAGAATGTTGCATATTGTGCAGAGCCGGAAGCGACCCGGAGCGAGAGAAAGGATGGGTGTGTGTGTGTTTTTTTGCTCCTGCCCCTGAATGTATGCATTATGAAAGCGTCTGAACGTTCCCGGAAGGAGGGCAGAACAATGTTAGGAAGCTAATAAAGTACAAACTGCAACAGCAAAAGGGTGCTTCATGCACTTCGGCCCCGTCCGGTGCAGTCCCGCTTTTTATTAGCTCAGAAAAAAAAGAGGATAGGGAAAACAAGCAGGCATACGAGGAGATGGAGTGGAGTGAACAGAAATGGTTAGGGGGGAAAGGTTCAGTGCAGCGGAGGTGTAACATCATTTGGTTCTGTGTTTTTTTCTTGTGAGCTGCACACCGATCGGTGCATTTTCTGTTCTGAATAGCAGCTGCATATCTTCGTTCGTATTTCCCAGCTGGTGAACACTGCAATACTGTTCGGATGGGTGGTTGGTTTTTTTTCCTGTGTTTTCCACCGTTCCTGGCATTCATGTGACTCGTTTTGCATGGATGGTTGTTGAGTTTTTCTCCCTCTTTCTGATTCTCTCTCACTCTTACGGGATGCTGCAGGGTCAGTTGAAATGCTTCCAGATTTCATGTACGTTCAGCATTCTGCCAGCTGCTACTCTCACCCACTTTGGTCCCCCGGCCAACAAGTAGTCGGCGGGCTGTGTGAACGATGTCACATAAATTGTCCAATAAAGTTTGCAGCCGGAACCGAGAGCTGCCGGCAGTGTGTGATGTGATTTACCGGCTTTCTTCCTAGCATGATGGCCATAAAGCTTCTAACTCAGTGCAACCGGCTCGTTTAGACATGATGCACACTAATGGGTGTGGCGAGGGAAGGAAACGTTACTTACCCGTGACGAGTTGAATGCTGCGTTTTCGTTGATGATAAACTCTGGACCCTTCTCACCCTTCGGACCGGCTAGTCCCCGTTCGCCTTTGTCTCCGGGCAGTCCCGGATGGCCCGGAAGTCCGGTTTCACCCGGAAGTCCGGGCGCACCATCGTATCCGGATGGACCGCGTGCACCCGGTGGACCGGGTGGTCCCGGTTGACACTGACACTGATCTGCCGTACCGTTTTTACTACCCTCGCCATGAAGCACCATGCCGGCCGGACCAGGTGGACCGGGTGGGCCCGACTCTCCCGTATTGCCCTTTTCACCCTTCGGTCCCGATGCGCCCGTCTGGCCGGGCAGTCCGGGTATGCCGGATGTACCGGGTGGTCCTTTCGGGCCCGTCTGTCCGTGCGCTCCTTGGTGGCCCTAAATGGTGGGATAGGCGGATAATTAATTGCCATGTAATTGAAGGAAGTCGTGTTATGTTTTAGTAGTAGTGTTAGCAGTTTGTTAGTAAAAAATTAAAAGCAAGGAGAAAATTTTCCCAGATGATTGTGTCCAGCCTTCTTTTATTTAGGTATTTAAAAAAATATTTTTTTGCTTATTTGACACAAAAAGATTAGCAGAACTTTTACGGTTTTTGCGAAGAATAGTTAAGCGCTACAAGAATATGGCGACCAACACAATCTTGTTTTTAAAAATAACAAGCTTAACATAAACATAATAAGGATAACAAAAAACATTAGAATAATCTATTTAAATACAAACACATGCAGCTTACCATGAGTAATGAAACAAATAAAACGATTTAAAATGCAGGACTTTAAATACACCTTAATAATAAAAAAGCTTCTACAAAACAGAAGCTTTCACCGAAAGCCACAGTAAAATAAAAATAAAGAAATAAAACATCAGAAAGAAAAACAAGCCACGGTTAACCTGTGGGATTTCTTCGGTATAGAATTTAACGAGACAAAGGGAAGAAAGAAGGAAACTTTTTCTGTTTTACAAAAAAAAAAAAAAAACACTCGCTATTACAAATGCTAAATCGCATCCCGGAATAGCACCGACAACCAATGATTTGGTTTACAATTCCTTCAAGAGCGCACGTTACGCGCACCAAACAACGTCGTTAAAATATCGCAAAACAACAGCAAAACTTTTCTCTCTTGCGTTTGTTTCGTGTTTTTCTTTCTGCGCGTTTTTGTTTATGTTTTTCACGCGCGCTCATTGTGTCCTTCTCTTTCTTACTCTTTTCAGTGTTTCTTTTGTAGAAGGTCAGGTAAAAGGGTTTTTTTTCTCTTCAGCTTGTTCAGTTTGTGTTTGCTTAATGTTCTATTTTTTGTTGTTGTAGTATACGCATGTGTCCAAAGGGAAGGAATAAAGTTCCTTCGGTGACATTTAAGCGCTAACACAAGAAGATAAATAAAATAAAGCGAGAAAGAGCGAGTGAGAGGAAAGCATTGCTTTGTTTTACATTTCCGGTTCGAAACTACCACGAAAGAGAAAGGAGGGCGTTAATGAAGATGATTGCGGTACAAGTTTGCCATGTGCCGGTGGTGTTTTTGAGTGAAATTTACTTTGGTCAGCAACAGGGGAATAACATTAAGGTAAAAAGGAAATTTAACGTACAAATAAAAGGGTGAACAAAAAGAGTAACGCGCAAAAGAAACATAATCAATATTCATCAATACCGATTGCCCCTAACAAACACACTGGTAAATGAAATCAATCTTCTAATCAAGCGAAAATAAGAACATGATAAAAACACTCAACTAGAGAACAACAAAAAAAAGAACAAGAGAAGTGAACTAACACCGACAATACAATGAAGCTTTTTAATTTTGGTGGGCTTCTTTTGTGGCCACCGGAAAATGCCACTCTCTATACCCTTACCCTTTCACCTTTGGCACCTGTCAGACCCGGATCACCCCGGTCACCTTTGGTACCGTGTTCGCCCTTTTCGCCCGGGAATCCGATTTCGCCCTTCTCGCCCGGCTCACCCTTCAGCCCAGGTGATCCACCGCGCATCCCCTGAATCGGTGCACCCAGCATAGACTCCTATAGTAATGGGAATCGGGTGAGGATTGTGGATCGGGTCAGGGAGGAAAATGGTGACGCAGAAGAAAGAGCAGAGAAAGAAAGAGAAAATTTGCGTAACCGGTTAGAATCAGTGCAAACTATTGACAGAAAACTTGGCTGTGTTTCTGGAGGACTCTTTCTTATTTCAGTTCAGGTGATACGGTGATGAACTTTTGAATTGAGATTTTTGAAAGAAATTTAGAAAAAGAAACAAAGAAAAACATAGGTTTTGTATTTGTTTCTCCAAATTCCATTTTATATTGCAAAAAAAAAATTGACTAGGAATTGAAACAACTAAAAACAAGCTCACAACTTCAGCAAAAAAGGTTGTTCGTGTAGTTGACAAACACCTTAATGAAGGGAACCTTTTTTCACACTGTTATTGCTACCGTCAAGGGGAGAAATGTTCTTCAGACGCGCGAGTTGTGAAACGCAAAGAAATTGGATTTTTTACTAGCGCACTGTCGTATTTTCACTCCCTTTCTTCCAGCGATGGATAACAATAAAATGTGGAACGAAAGGAAAAAAGTTTCTCTTTTCTTGGTCGTCATTTGCACACTGTCACGATTCTATCGCATTGTTTTAAGCCACGCTCCGCGGGTGTACGCAGATTTAAGAAACACTTTTTACCACTCTTAAACGATTCAATTTGGAAAGGTTAAGCGAATGTCCTTTCGCAAGGATGGAAACAATCAGACAGCACCAGAAAAGTTATTTTCTATCATTTTCATCTCTTTGTACTTATACTTTATACGTTTAATGTTTGAACTGTGAAATAGTTTCTGGTAGTTTTATAATTATACAAAAAAAACTCTGCCTTAAAACTTGCAGATTATTTTATTTTGACTTTAAAACTTGGATGATACAATTATTTAAAGTATCTTTTGAATTATTTCAACTTAATATTGATTCAAATTTGGTTGATTACTAAATTCAAGTTGTTTAAATGTTTTTTTATGACTAACTTTGTAAAAACTTTAGTATAGAAAAAGCTTAGCAAACAGAACGAAATTTTATTTGTTTAATTAAATTGTTTTTCATTTTATCCTTCATTTTACGCTTTATGTTAATAGATTATCAAATAAACATTTGTTGTATTTAAATAATTCCTAAACTGGAGTATGAAGTATACATATTTTTCTGCTGCTGTTACACAAACATATATAATAAAACATAAATAAAACTGTTAACACGGAGCGAAATATTATTCTACACCTCGAGGAGCATATTTTGGTCACTGCAGTCACTACACTGTGCTTTATCGCCAACAAAAAAAAAAACATTTATCCTCGCAGCTACGAAAGAAACACGTACAAGCTCTTTTTCTTCGCTTCTTTTTTGTGCTGTTGAAACAATAAAAGATTTTCCGCTACACAACTATCAGGTGTCGGCTGAGCTGGCAGCAATATGGCCCCACCGTGTTCTTCGCTGATTGTATCGCAGTAACCACTACGCACCCCGCGTATCCAAGGCAAACGCCATTCGCTGGCCCATCGTCGACTTATCCGTAGCGTCTTTCCGTTTCAACACAACTCACTGTTTCACTCACCGGGTAATATCTGTTCGTTTCATAAATAATATTTTATTGGTCGGGTGGCACCGCACCAGAATCACGTAGAGCGTTACTACCAAGAGTTACACGTCACACAGGACCGGTTTTGATTGTATGACACTGTATGACGACGGCGACAATCGAGGGAGGGCTCTAGAATGGAAGGGATGATTTTGTGCACCATCGTTTGTCTTTTGCTACGGTTGTTTGGATTACACAACACAGTTTGAAGCTTACTTGCAGTGGTGACCTTTGTTCATCCGTCAAATAGACAGGTACTGTTTTGAAAACAAAAGCAGGGTGGTTGTATAAACAAAAAATGACAAATTGAATCAAACTAGCTTTTCCACATTTAGGAGTTCCCTGTTTCGTATTTCTGTTTAGTTTCGATTTTGCTGAAGGTTTTCGATGGCACTCGAGATAACATGCTACGCCTCGCCGGGTTCGGCTAAGCGCACCCTTGTAAATTGTGTTGATGCACCGGGCAAGCTCCTCTTCTCTTCTGCACGCAACACTTTTATTTAATTACAGCTAAAAACAAGCAACATTTTGCTGCAAACAATTTCCTTCTCCCGAACAGTAGTTGAGATTACCCGCTCCATGCAGAACAATCTTAAGTGCCCGCATTATGGGCCCTTTTACCACAAATTAAATTTTATCGGGCACTAGGAAGCACCCGATGCATTTACTCCATACACTTTAGCCCAACGAGGGAGGTAGGGGGGGGGGGGACGCAAAGTTTCGATTTGGTCGCAAATTTTCACCGGCGTAAAGTTTATCGAGATTCAAACCCAGCATAGCGTCCAGTGCTTTGGGATGGGAAAGTTGGTCTTCCGGTACCGTTCCGCTTTTTCTTTCTTGGTTAAAATTAGTGCCAACTCACAGCGCACTGGAGACAATCGAGTCCTTTGTTGTTTCTTCTCGCTACAACTGAAAACTTTTTAGGGTACCACACACAGACCCATACTCAGCCTCGTCGTTTGTGCTGAGTTGGAATGCCCCCATTGGAGAGTGAATTTAATTATACCCGGAGATTTAAACCGGATCTAGCAGAATATACACACCGAAGGGGCGTGCGTGGGGAAAACAATGCATGAACATGAAACCATAAACTCATAATGGAAAACAATTGCACGCACATCAGAACCCTCCTATTTTCCCACCCCAAATTGAACCTTAGTTTGCCCTCTTTTACTCGTGTTATACCTTAAACATCCGCGACGGATTCCAATTAGTCTAGAAAAAAATGGTGGTTAAAGTGTGGATAAAATCGTTATGGTTAGGTGAAAACACAGAGATATAGAGAACGGATAGAGAAAGAGATAGAAATAACTCGTGCGTTAGTGATCGCGCTGTAAGGTAAGTTGCTGTTCGAAGCGGTTGGTTAGCGGATTATTAATGGTTTGTATGTGTGTGTGAGTGTATATGGCACGGACACCAAACACACACACACACACACATCCATACATGTACGGTGCAAGCAGAATGGTTTTCCCGTTGCAGTTGATTACTTACATCATAGTTCTCTGGAAGCCCCGGAGGTCCCGGAGGTCCGGGTGGGCCCTGTACACCAGGTGCTCCATCCAGCCCCGGTTCCCCCTTGCTTCCCTGCAGGCCCTCCGGTCCGGCGGCGCCCTGGTCACCGCGGTCTCCCTTATCGCCCTTCGGGCCGGAAGTACCACGTTCCCCTTGAGGACCAGTGACGCCCTGTTAAATGACACAAGAAAAGAACAAATGACAAGAAAAAAAAAATGAAAATCGTTTAAAGTGGTACGAAAGGGAAGGGGCGTATGCTTACCGTTAGACCGGGAGAGCCCGTCTTGCCCTCTTTGCCGGGCATGCCCTGAGGGCCGCGAAGATACTCGCGCAGTTTGCTATCCATTTTGAGCTCCTCGATGATGAGGGAAGCATTGCAAAAGCATTGCCCTCCGTGTTTTCTGTTTGGCAGTGTGTCGTAGAGCTGGTGTAAGGGGGAAGGAGAGAACGGAAAGGGGAAGGTATTTAATATCCGTCGATTACATGGAAACATCTCCATTTTGATGTTAAAGCTTTAATACAGCTGTGCTCATTAAGGGATTATTGTAACAATTAATTGTTATTGTTGGTATCAAAGGGTTGATTTATAATTCGGTTTTGTAGCTGAATTTATAGCAGATTATAACAATTCTAATTCTATTCAACTATCTGGCCAACAAATATCCAATAGGTACTAGGCGCCTCCACCGTAAATTACACTTTTATGGTAATCGGTTAACGAAAAGCAAATATGGAATTGAAATGTTAGAACGGACTGAGGAATTTCTTAGAATAACTATTTGCAAGAGTAATTTGAATAAATAAACGTTTTTTTTAAACATCTAAGAAATTTTTCACAAGAAACCATCATACATAGTCCAATATTTATTATTTTTAAGTGATTGTTATCGTGAAATCTGTCATCCTGAACAAAGCCTTTCGATAAGGGTCAAATGTTTTCAATTCAATCAAAACATAAAGCGGAGTTAGTATAAATACAAATTATGGTGGAGGCGCCTAGTACTTATTGTGGATGCATCATCATCAAAAGGTCAAAAGGCAATATAACAAAATGTTTATTTCAGAGACAACAAAATTTACGTGTTTGAATTGATGCAAAAGATTTATCACATAGGTCTTGGGTTTGTTATGATTTATTTCTAATTTAATTTAATTTATTATTATGTAAATGTATTAATTCATGACAATTGAATGTAATGTCAATAACAAATTTCTTTTAATTGAACAAGTACATTAAAGCTTTTTCATCCGCACGAATTACTTAAAAGCATACAATCGCGCTAAAACCTTACCTGTGATAATCGCTTCTGTACACGCGTGTGCGCACCATTATTTATGTTAGCATGGCAAACGGAAAGCGTTCAAAAGTGTGCATGCATGCGATTAGTCAAACAGTCAAACAATCGTCGTTTAAATCGTACTAAACTAATCCAGTTAGCGGAACATTATCTTACCAGCTCATCACCGGATCCATCACCATCGAAGGCACCTCCTCCCTTCGGCCCAGCTACACCCGGTGGTCCCGGGGGACCGGGCGGTCCCTGTGGTCCCGGTGGTCCCGGTGGCCCTCGTATGCTCTCCCCCTTGGTGCCCCGCTCTCCCTTGTCACCCTTCATCCGGTAGCCGTACTCGGGCGGTGGTGGCGATATCATCGGCGGTTCGTTGAATCCATCATCGTCACCACTTTGCTGTAAAGAAGAGAGGGGAAAACAAAAACGGCATGAATGAAAACGTGTGCAAACTTAAATTTTCACGCTTCCAATCCCCAAAGCTGGGTTTGAGTTGTGTAGACAGACAGTGGGAAGCAAGGATAAGTGGCACAGATTTTAATCCAAGTATTTGCGGAAGTTAAATAAGCACCAAACACAAACGAATTGTTTCGTTGAAAAAACGATCCTCCCTCTTACCATCGAAGCAGTTTCGGTCGATTGGACAGATGAGCGGTGGAATTAGCGTAATTAGGGACCGATGATATTAATCGTTCACGAGGTTTTGTTGAAGGCTTCTCCTTTTGATCGAAGTTGGGTTAACGGAGTGAGAAAGTCAGTAGCGCGAATTAGCGCTTCAATCAGCGAGAAAGGCAGAATCGACGAAACAAAAACACCCCCCTGCTCGATAATTGCTTTTGGTAAAGAAAATTCGTTGAAAGGGCAAAAAAAAAAAATCAATCGAAGGAAAATTACTGACGTGTCTTGTTTGTGTGTAAGTGTATTGAACGATTTCGGTTCGATTTTGTCTGATTTTTCTTTTCGAATGCTGGAGCGAGAGAAACACGAAAACATCAGTGATGCCGGTTTGGCCAATGGCAAGTTCCGCTTAATTTATGCTGATTAGTTCATCATTTTCGGCTGATTGGTTTGCCGCTGTTTGATCCTCATTTCTCGACATTTGGCTTATACCTTCGCCTTCGGGGTGGCCTAATGAAAACGATTTGCACCCGCGTCGTGACTTGTACTGATTGGCTGATTGGCGCAAAATACTTTACGCCGCGGTTGGGTGGTTGTGTGTGTGTGGTTCGAGAATTTTTGCCGCTGATTAGCTAGAAGGTTCGAGCAAAAGGTTTAGATTTCGAGCATGTCCCACCGACTGTTGGGCAAAGCGAAAGGTTACAATTTTACTCCTTTTAGTGCCGCAAATCTAGGGGATGATGATGATAATGTTTCAAATTGCTCCGTTGAGTTGTATTGATTGCAGTGTCTGAATGGGGAAAGCGGTCACATTTGGTTGGGTTGGGTTGGGTAATTTAAAGGGATCAATCACTACTTCTTTTTTGATGATGTGGTTTGGTTGATGAGCGGACGTTTACATGGGATGAAATAAATGCTTATAAAAGCGAACATCGTATTTCTTTGAAAAAGGGTAGAGCGTTCATTTTCTTGGTTTGTTTTGTATTTTTTTAAATATTTAAAACCATATTTGACGATTTTTATCATTTTCCCGGTAGATTGTTTTACCAATTTCATCATCATGTGCAACGTGCAACGGTTATCCTTCTTGGAAGTGAACGGGAACCCAAGCTAATCCCTGCTCACAGGAATAAAGGTGTGCAAAGATTGTACGCTCTGGTTAGAAGCGAAAACAAAACAAAAAAAGATGTTCTTAAGAACGTAAAGCTCTCATCGCTTAAGCTGCCGGTCTAAGCACGGGTATTATTATGGGTGAAAGCAAAGAAAAGGAAAACGTATCCCCGAAAAAGAACATTTTAAGGGGTTGCGAAACCTTACAAAAAGATGCAAAATTCGAGAGAAGCTTAACCGCGGTGCCAAGAAATACTTGTTGTAACCGTGTCGCGCACAAGGCAAACATGAAAAAACAAGCGAAACATTAACGCTTCAATAAATTTAAATAGCTTTGCAAAAAGGAAAACAGTGGGGGAAATCGAAGGGACCCCAAACAGCCAACATTAAAATTTTCCACCACTTGTATAAGGGTTTAAAAATGGGAGAAAGGTTGTGGTGGAAGTCCGATGCTTTGGCAAGAAAAGTATGCATGTTTCAAGGGTTTTATTTTCCTTTTCTTTCACTTGTTTCTCGCTCGCTCCATTCGGCTGTGCAATTGCTGCAGATTCAATCTCACGAGAGTGTTGTCAACCATTTTGCCTTTAGCCGTTTCGTTTTTATTGCAGCTGGCAATCCCCGAGCAGGGGCGGTACAAAAATGTACCGTGGACCAAGGAATGCGACAAAAGTCCGAACACAAAATAAAGCAAAAAATTAAGCGACAAGAAAAAAGAAAGCAAATGGAAACGGGAAAGTGTCCTCTCAGAAGAACACATTCATTGGCCGGCTAGCTAGTACAGTGTTTCGGGAACGGCTTTTCCTTGTTGGGACTTTTTTTCACAGTTCCCATTTTATTCGTTGCTCCTATTCCAAATCCGTGGGATTATTCAGGTTTAAAGAGCTGGCCCAGAGTCGTAGCGCAATGTGTAGTTGGCGTAGGGGAAGGATAAAACATTAAGAAATTAAGTCTTTCTTGCCATTGCAGTGGACAGAAATAGCATCACATCCGTACAATAGGATGAAACTATTCTACGAAACAAATTAAAATTGCTGTCCCATCGAAGAAAGCAGGATAATAGGTGGAATTTGCAGCAAGTAGAGAATGTACAAAGGGAATAGACAATTAAAAAAAATCTTGCCATCCTGGTCCAGTATCTTCTAGGATGAAATTGAAAATATCTCCATTGGACGATGCAATGAAGGAAGAAATATTGTTGTTTGATGAACGTCGACCGTAGAGAGCTCCTTTTCCTGCGAACAAAGCCAACAAAGACAATCTTCACGGACAAACGGGACGGCAGTGATTTCTTGTGATCATTCGTCCGTTCAGTTTTAATCTTGGCGTTGGGCGGTTTTTGGCGAGTTCAACTTTCACTGGTACGGATGGGACAAACCCGGGCAGGCAGTCGGTTAAATATTTGTCAAAGAATAATTAAAAGTTCGTTTCTGAGGCAATAGACGGAAATTGGGCGGCGAAGAAGTTGTCATGCGGAACGACACCCTCAAAGGACTAATACTAGGGGAAGACTTTTGCTAGTTGGTTGCTTTTTGAAGTTGTTTGGAAGCATGCCGAAGAACTTTTATACGGATATGGTACAGTTATAGTGCCAGAAGTAATAATGCTACTATCCCCAATATGATTACTTATCGAAAGGCACGGAACGTCGTGACCGTGACCCGTAGAGATGCCTCCACCACCATCTGGCTTCCCACAGTTCCAGAAGGATGGAGGCAAAAACGTGACCAACTTCCGGGTTTTTTGTTGCTGCAAATGTGCGAACAAAGCCAACAAAGCAACCCTTCCAAGAATCGTTGGGCGAACGGATGGTTGTGACCGGCTCAAACACTTGTCAACACTTATGCTAACGTCGTTTACCGACCGGCTTTATCCCAGGGAAGCCACCAGAGGGCGCACTTCCTCCATGCTCACCCGGAAAATAAGCCTCGTAAGTGTGTTGAAATAAGTTAATTAAACTCACCCGCCGCGTGGGACTATAAAGTTGTTAATTTAATTTCTTTCCCTAGAAGCCACCTTTTTGCGAGAAACACCTTCCCATTTCTGGATGGTCTGGTCTTCATCTTCATTGCGGTAAGAACCAGTCCAAAGTTTGGGTAGAAGTGTGTACGTATGTGTGTGTGTGTTTGTGTATACAGTAGAAAACCGCACCATATTTTTTTGTTCCCTCCCAAGGCGTTTTGTTGTGTTGGAAGCAGGATTCATATTTTATTTCTTTTCTTTTCACGCTCTCCAAACGAAGGATAACCAAGGGACATACAACTTATTTAATGTATGAAGTACAACTTCCGACCACATCCATTTATCGTCTGCATACACCCTGTATGTATG